>JAULBS010098215.1:0-16463 GCA_032355785.1 Symmetromphalus regularis | reverse complement strand
ATTTATTAAAGTAATTTTTAATGTTATCATAGCAATAAGTATTTTATTCTTTACTCTATATATTTCTATTTATATTGTATATATTAAATAATATAAGTCAGCTTTTTACGCTGATTTGTATTTGTTTATTTTTTTTATAACTCACCAATGTAAGTTGTTAGGCTTACGGGGACACATAAATGAATATTTCATTTAAAACTTTTAAACTAAATAAATTACTTTTGAGATGTATTTATAATAAAATGCTTTTAATTTATACAAAATACGGTCTATCGTCCAATAGTCAATAGGTTTCGGATTTTCAACATGTATGCAACGTGAACGAGTAGCTACAATCAAATTCTATACTATAATCATTATTATTTTATATTATTATTAATACTATTATTATTATTACTAATACTATTAAGGATATTATTATTTAATCTGTCTTCAGGCCTGTAGGAACGACTTTGGGAGGAGGCAATGACGGATCGGGTACAAATTCTATATATGTATCGGATTTTGGTTACAATGGCAAACATTAATGTGTAAATAAAAATAGAAAAAAAAAATAGAAGCTCACCAGTGGGGTTACATACCCCACCCCCACCCCCACCCCGATTCCTATGGACCTCTTATTAGACTACTCAGGCCCGTATGACGGATTTTCAAAGGGGGTGGGGCTTATTTTACAAAGTAGGGGGGAGGGGGCTAATTTGTATGTGCGTATACAATGTGTTGTGCGAAACCGCGAATCTATACCCAAAAATCTAAATCAAAATTGGTGAAAAACGTGGGGGCCTTCTACTTGTTTTCACCGACCCGGTTCTAATATGAAATGGTTAGTCAACTACAAAAAACAAATGGCTTATATTAAGTTAAAACATTTATTTAGTTTATATTGGTTTTTCAAGCGCGGATGCTGGATTTCTGAAAAGGGATCCAAATGTGGATTTCTGAAAAGGAAGGGGGAGGGGGTTCTAAAAGTGACGAGTGAATAGAAATAGTTGAAAAAATTGTTAATTTTCACATCCTTTCACTCATAAAAGGATAAAAAAAAAAAAAAAAAAATTAATTTTTTTTTTAAATCGAGAAAAAAGGATGAGGGTCCTGACCCCCTGGATCCGCTACTGTTTTTGAAGTTCATTATTCACTTCTAAATAATATTAAATTTACGTTGTCTGTTATAAATTTACGTTGTCTGTTAACACTAACAGTAAATCATTGACACTGATATCACGTGATCACTACGACTTCGTTGAGTCAGCCAGCCCCAGAACATTTTGCTTACACTTTTACAGCCAACAAAACTTGTTTTGTCTTTCTATTTGAACTGCGAGATTTCTACAGTATTACATTTCAATTTCATTTTACATCTTTATATAACTCACGAATATAGAATATTTTCTACTTGTAAGTTGTAGATACAAAAATAAATCGAAGGGATCTATAAGAGCAATGAAGACTTATAGCTAAATTTTCAACGGTTGGATATCGTCCTCGGTAGTATAGTGGTGAGTATCCCCGCCTGTCACGCGGGAGACCGGGGTTCAATTCCCCGCCGGGGAGGATGATGATTTTTTTTTTCTTTTCTTTCTTTATCATTTCTGTTTATCATTAATATTATCGCAAATAAGTGAACAATCAAACATTTTTAATAATAACAATATATTGTGATCACATGATTGTTTGAATTATTAACTAAAATATTAATATATACTTTGGTATTGTTTGTTTGAATCTATTATTATTATTTTTTTAAAGTTCTATTAATTAATGTTCACTAAAACATCTAAAGGGAACCGCATTTATAGCAGATGATGCACCGAAGCAAGATAGTCGAGATATTAAATTTAACAAGAATACGATTATCTCAGCGATTGCCTTTGTACTAACAAATCCAAAGAACACACATGCATTAGATTTGGGGTAAGGAAAGATATTATTATATCGCTTATTATCAAAAGAAAAACTTGGAGAGACCAGAGTATCCCCCACCCTATCCGTTTTGAGTCGGTCAAAATATATTTCTTATTAGTTCTATTTAACTATTATTATGAAATAATGACATTATCATTGTACACTATATAATATTATATAATAATAATTATTAAATAAAAATTATAGGCCTATTTATGTACATTATGCTTTTTAAAAAAATCATACATTATACTGTATATGAATTGTATAGCATAATGAGCAAAAAGTCAGGGTCAAGTATTAGCATTGCAGCTGTACTCACTCTTCTTGTTTTAAAGGCATACTCCCACGGACCCACGACCTAATTAATTTTAAATATAAACATTTGATTTGTCAATAGAAATATTTCATTCAACTACTTATATAACCACCACATCTCGCTTATTATCAATATTAAAAAAATTATAATGAATTATGCTCATGGACAAATAAATCGAAGGTGTGACGTATATATTTTTAGTCACGAAGAGGGTATTCCCTCGTTAGCCGTTATTTTAAAACTTCTGAATATTTTTGTTACTGCAAAAATGTTTTGTACCAATTTATTTAGCCCTACGTGAGTTCCGATCCAGAAATTTGAAATGTTTTAATGCGAAAGAAATCGAATTCCCTATACCATGGTTCATTTAAAATGTCTTGCGTGATATCAAACGATATATAGCATAACAAATGCATGTAAGTTTCATTGATAATCAATATTAAGAGCACAAAACCCCTTTAATTCCGTGGGTCTATGCCTTTGACATTGCGCTTTGTCCTAGAACTGTGGCATCCATAATTTTATTATCTTCCACAACATAATATTTTTATTCATAATTTTATTTCATGCTGTGATGGCCGAGTGGTTAAGGCGTTGGACTCGAAATCCAATGGGATATTCCCGCGTAGGTTCAAATCCTACTCACAGCGATATTTTTTGTTATTGATTTTTTTTTGCTGAACATAATGAAACTTTATTAGTTTATAGGTCTCACTTACAAACGAAATATTTAAATAAACTCAACCAAACAAGAAAGTATGCATGTAAAAAAAAATCTTTATTTCATGGGTTGGTGAGGCCCGTGCAAAGCTGGTAATAGGCTCGGGTCAAATTGGAAATATAGGTCACCGTTTCAAACAGCTCATTAAGTTCGTTTAGAATCAGTACTAAATATCAAAAACGTAGGCCCATTCCAACTGGCCCACTTGTCCCCCCCCCACCCCTCCGACCTGGTGGTCACAGTACTGGTCCTTTTCAGCAAACGTGCGCAACTCGTAATATTAAATTATTACTGCACACACACACACCTACTCTTAAATGGTTTCGTTATCTAATTTCAGAATTTCTGCCATGGATGTCGTCTGGTTTATAAAATAAATAGTAAGACTCAATGGTCCAGCGGTGGAACTAAAAATACAAAAACAAATGGTAAAAAGCTGTCTAAAAGCAACGCAGACACACAGACCTACCGCTAGATTTTCAACATTCATGCATCGTCCTCGGTAGTATAGTGGTGTCACGCGGGAGACCGGGGTTCAATTCCCCGCCGGTGAGGATGATATTATTTTATTTTATTTTATTTCGTATTGACAATAACGTAAATAAATTACCAAACATTTTGAACACCAACCACATATATGTTTGTATTATATCACGAAATATTAGCCTAGGTCAATTTTGTTTAACCTGTATTACCTAATCCATACTAAAAAAAAAATAGAGTCGGTAGGTCGGAGGACTTTATTTATTTTTATATATTCATGAACGTAATAATATTAAGTGTGAAGTATAGCTCAAATGGTAGCGTGTCTGGCTGTGAACCGGTCGGTCGTCGGATCGATCCTTCTCAGTGGACCCATATGCAGTTTGGGCTATTTTCCTTTCCAACCAGTGGTCCACAACTGGTTTATCAAAGGCCGTGGTATGTGCTGTCCTGCCTATGGGACGGTGCATATAAAAGATCCCTTGCTGATTATTGGAAAGAGTAGCCAATGTGGCGGCAGCGTGTTTCCTCTAATACATATGTCAGAATGACTATATGTATGATGTCCAATAGCCGCTGATAAGATAAAAATCAGTGTACTATATAGGCGTCGTTAAATAAAACAAACTTAACTTTTGTTAATCATCAGCTATTAGATGTCAAATATTTGGTAATTTTGATATGTAGTCAAGTGTGAGTCGAGCTCCAACGGTTTTGAACCACTGTCTTCAGCTTGAGAGTCTTATGTCCTACCACTGGACCACTGAGGTTCACCATAAAATATTTATATCAGAAAATGGAGGTAGGCTTATGGGTTTTTTATTGATTGTTTAATGAACCCCCACAGCACAAAAAATAAACATCGGCTATTTGGGGGTCACACATTGGTTTGAAGTTAAAAAAAATTTTTTTAAATAAATAATAATAATAGTAATCAAAAATTAAATAAATAAAAACAAAAATAAAAACCAATAATAAGATTTAAAAAATCAATGTTTTCTAGAGGCATCATTAAATAAAACAAGGTTTACTTTTTACAAATGTTTAGTACATTTCTGAGATCTTTATCTACTATTGTGAAGTTGCGTGTTACTAAGCTGTTCGTGTCTTATTTTGTCGATGGGAATCATGGGTAAATATTTGAAGAAATTTGTTAAATTCCGAGCAAGCACATCGCTTTTCTCCCATGGCCAACTGAGCATTGTATCTATTGTAACGATGTTGTGTCAACCTCCGCCTGATTAAACCCAAATCTGTGCTTAATTGTCCATTTGACAAATACTGGTCATTCACCGACAATACAGACTTCCATTGTGGTCAAAGGTCAGTGGTCAGTGCTCGAAAATGGCTAAGATTCCTTCTGGATCATCAGGACTGAAAATTTCTTGTGAAAATTGGGAGGGGGCACTTATATTAGGGGGAGCGCTATAAATAGAAACAATACGGTATATACCTATCGACTGACCTTTGCAAAACACTCACTCTGGGATGGAGCCTATACTCAGATAAAAAAAATCCCATGCTCTGACTGAGATTTGATCCCAGTACCTACTGTCTTCAGTCTCATAGTTTAAAGCCACTGCCCTACTGAGGTGGGTAATAGGAAAATATTGATAAATGTAAACTTTCCCTTATATATGAAATTACCATATATAACTGAGTTTAAGCACTACATCAGTGCATTAGCGCATTATAACTATCTACCTAAGCCTCAGAGGTAATCAATTAAACATTAATCACCATGACAACCACGTATTAACCACCTGATCCATCTTACATTATTTGTATTCATTTTTTAATAAATTTATTTTTGATTGACCAGAGTAATTTGTATTTCTTTGTTAATCCGCTGACCGTGACAAGGATTACTCTTTTTAATCCTCTTCCTATTCATTTAGTTAATTACAACTATTTGTAATTATTAAGATTATCTTATGACAGCATTAAACATTATAAACTCTATGGGAATTAAATTAATTAAAATAGTTAATCTCTATTCTTCGTTAATAAGGCCAGAATTTTTTTATTATTTGATTCACAAACCTGACAAACCTACATTTCGCTAAATTAAAATAAAATTAAAAAGTGAAAATTCACTTAGTTTATTTTCACTGACTGACCTGAAGGCTATAAAAGAAACAAATCAAAAAAATTGTGCACCATTTTTTTAAACAAAAACATTAAATTTATACTTTCAAGTTGAATAAATTCTTTTGAAGTATTACCAATTAAATGAATAAAACTGGTAAAATTTATTTTATACCAAATTTTATTATCCTCTCCCAAGTCATTTTGTACCTTTTTGTTTTCCTCCCTCCTACCTTATTTTTTGAGGGCCGGCCTATGTTTGAGAAACTAAAAATAAAAAAAAACCTCGGGCCTATTATTCTATATTTAAAATGAGTGAAAAAAACATTGCTAAAACTAAAGATGCATGAATGAAAAAAAGTAAAGTTTGTTTTATTTAACTATGACTGTAGAGCACATTGATTTTTATCTTATCATCGGTTATTGGAGGTCAATCACATGATCATTCTGACATATTTATTTAGAGGAAATCTGCTGTCGTCACATAGGCTACTCCTTCCAAAAAGCAGCAAGGGATATTTTATATGCACTGTCTGACAGACAGGACAACACATACCACGGCCTTTGATAAACCAGTTGTGGACCACTGGTTGGAACAGAAAATAGTCCAAACTAAAGATGCATTTTACCCAATGATTAAGATTTGAGCCTTGATTTTTAAGATTAAAATGACAGGATATTTTCACGGTTAAAGAATCTGTTTCCATCACATATCTCAAGCCAGTAGGAACGACTTTAGGAGTGCTGCGGAGAGGAGTCAAAGGGGGTGGGACCCTATTTTCTTGAATTTGTTTTTTTAACCATTTTACGAGTGGAAGGATGTGAAAATTTACAATTGTTTTACCTACTTCTATCCACTCATCACTTTTGGACAGCCCTTTTCAGAAATCCACATCTGGACCCCCCCACTCCCCTCTTTTAGAAATCCTGCATCCTCACCCGAGGGGGGCACTAATGGATAGGGTACAAACTCTATATCAGACTTTGGTTACAATGGCAAACATTAATGTACAACAACAAAAACCCAAGTGATGTGGCATGTGCTCCCCCTACGACCTTGCATCTCTTTATTTGAAGGTTAAAAATGAAAGTACAACACAAACCATTGATAAAAGGGCATGGTCATTACTATAAGCAAATATTAAATAATATCATAATCCAGATATGCATACATAGTTACTGATCCAGCTAAAAATGTTCATTTCTCTGATAATAATCTGGGTTTTATGTAGATGGTATTATCCGGAAATAAAACACAGAAATTAACTCTACAGATGCTGAATAAATAAGTAAAGATTAAAGAGTCATAGTCAGGTTTTGTTTAATGGAGTCACACCCACCATGGGTTGATTTATGAACATGATCAGCTTATTGCGTGATTAGGAAAAAAAACAGTCTCAAGTAGCCCAGTGGTTATCAATTAAGTGAAAGGACTTTTTGTTTAATTACGCTCATATGCACGCACAAACGCACGCACGCATGCACACACACACACACAGACACACACAGACACAGCCTTTAATATGCACCTTGTCACAGATGTTATAGTCCACGAAATAAAACTCACTAACACAAATTGATTACTAATGACAACAATAGAAGAAAATATTTTAATGGTTTTTGTAACTATCATACCGGTAATTAAGGGAAGTGAAATGTATCTCAAGCGATAGAGTGTCTGCCTGTGAAGTGGTCAGTCATTGGATCGATCCTTCTCAGTTGACCCATTTGCAGTTTCTGCTATTTTCCGTTCTAACCAGTGGTCCACAACTGGTTCATCAAAGGTTGTCATATGTGCTGTCTTCTCTGTGGGAAAGTGTGTATAAAAGACACTTTGCTGCTTATCTGAAAGAGTAGCCTATGTAGCCGCAGTGAGTTTCCTCTAAAGAATTATTTCAGAATGACCATATGTTTGAAGTCCATTAACCGAAGAAAAAAGATAAAAATCAATGTGCTCTAGACGTGTCGTTAAATAAAACAAACTTTACTTTTTTTTCCTATGATTATTAAAAGAAAAGTTAGTAAATTAATGTATTAAAAAGGTTTTCCCCAACAAGGCCCCGCATTGCAAGGGCGTGACAGTGGAATTGAAATGCATTATGTCAACATTGTTTGGCGGCATGTTTCTATTCACCTGAATGTGCTGTATATTTAATCCAACAGGTATGTCACTATGATGTCGTCTTTTCATTCCCTCAACGAGATTGCTCTTAGAGACAGAAATGTGCCATGTCCAACTCATTCCGGAGAACAAATGCCACATTATTAATGAGGCTAGGTTGCTATTAATTTGTGTGTTTCCTATTTACAGACATCTATTTGACAAATATTACAAAAACATCTTACCTCCTATCATTTTTGTCATTTTAAAATCTTCTGGCTAAAGAACACATCTAAATTTACGAATATTTCTGTCAGAACAAAATATATATTTTTGTTTAATCTTTTTTTTTCAGATCATTATGAATCATTTCTGTTGAAACAAAATATTTTTAAAGAATCCTTTTTCATTTTTTTTTGTCTCTTTATTTTACATTTCTGTTGAACCAAAATATATTTTTTTAAATTCTTTTTTCATATTTTTTTTTCAGATCTTTATTTTGAAACAAAATATATATTTGTTTATTCTTTTTTTATTTATTTGTTTTCCTTTTGAAACTTCATTTTGAAACATTTCTATTGAAACTAAACATATTTTTATCTTTCTTTTTTTCAGAACTTTATTTTGAAACATTTGTGTTGAAATAAAATATATATTTGTTTAATATTTTTCATTTTGTTTTTAGATCTTCATTTTGATATATTTCTGTTGAAGCAAAACATTTTTTTTCTTTTTTTACAGATCTTAATTTGCAAACAATTCTGTTGAAACAAAATATATTTATTTAATATATATTTTTTTTTCAGACATTCATTCAGAAACATTTCTTTTGAAATAATATTATTTTGTTTATTTGTTACTATTTTTGTTAAACATTGTCTCGAAATGTTTTTTGTTCATTTAATTTTTACTGACGTTTTATTCTGTAACGTGCATCACAAGAAGTTGAATATAGAAAAAACAGGAAGTTTAGCTAGAAAATAAATTCCAGAAGTACAAACAACTGACATTTAAAATGTTTGTATCATGTAAACAATATACAGGTTTTTTAATGATAACTTTTCTTATATTATATAGTTGCTACGGTAACAAAAATGGCAGTTGAAAAGTATGAAAAACTGCTATACATGTAAATGGATAAAAATTGTTATTTTAATCATAAAAAATTACTTAAAATGTTTTATTTTAATTTCACATTTTGTTTCAATTCCAAAACAATTTTCTGTTTTGTTCTACTGTTCCAGGGCCTTTGCATCCAGGGGGACAAGGGGACATTTGTCCCCACCCACTCACCCCCTCACCCCAATAATCTGCAGATCCCTTTTCTGGCAACAATATTTACATTTATTGAGTATGTTGTAGGCATTCTTCAAATGACATGGCACTCCTATTCAATCTTGCTCCCCCCACGACCACCCCCAATATTTAAACGACTGTGCCAGCCCTGTATTCATAGAAGAAACCGTATCGTTAAAAACGATGATGTTGTTTGATTTAATGTGAAGTATTGTTTAAATCAGCAGCTATTATATATTGGACATGGTCTACAGAAGAAACCAGATACTACCGTATAACTAAACTATTGTATTAGGTGCAAGAGGTATTTTATATAAGCACTTTTCCACAGACAGGCAAAAACCATTGATTTTGATAAACCAGTTATGGACCACTGATCGGTGTAAGACATGCACTTGACAAGAGGTATACACCTACCCACTGAGCCTTGCGGAGCATTCACTGTGGTTTGAAGCCGGGACAGAGATTTGATCCCAGTACCTACCAGTCACGAGCCCAATAGTTTGACCACAGAACTACCAGGACTGGTGTCTCACTCTGGTTTGGAGCAAGAATTAAAAAACAAAAACATGCCTCGACAGAGATTTGATCCCAGTACCTACCAGTCATGAGCCCGATAGTTTGACCACAGATCTACCAGGACTGGTGTCTCACTCTGGTTTGGAGCAAGAATTAAAAAAAAACCAACATGTCTCGACAGAGATTTGATCCCAGTACTCACATGTACAGCCATGAGTCAGATAGCTTAACCACTGCATTCCCAGGAATGGTACCTCACTGTTGGAGCTGATATTGAGATTAAAAATTCAATACCTTGATTGAGATTTGATCCCAGTACCTACCAGCCATAGCTTAACCATTGCACTTCTGGGGCTGGTGTCTGACTGGGTTGGAACCAATACTGCAATTTAAAATTACTCCATGCCTCGACTGAGATTTGATCCCAGTACTTACCAGCCATGAGTCCGATATGATAAACACTTCACCACCGGGCCCAGTAGTACAAGTTTTTTTTTTTTTTGTGACATTTATATGTGACCACAGGCGGTATTTTGTCCTATGATAATTGGTAGATAAAAGCATAGAAAGACTACATGAACATTTCCTAATACATCCCTATAAATCTTGGACCCTCTAGAGTTCCCCGACAGCAACGTGAAGTCATTAAAACATAATGCTAAGTGGTCTGTTTTCAACAAAACTGACTTGTAAGTGGAATCAGACACAGCTTTTTAATGTGACGTCTGCAACTGCCATACCAAGAGTCAAGACTGCACTTCATTTTTTAAGTTAACATATTCACCACATAACAAGCATGTCCTCCTGTGAAGCATCAGTCATCGGATCGATCCTTCTCAGTAGACTCATTTACATTTTCGACTATTGTCTGTTCCAACCAGTGGTCCAGGACTGGTTCATCAAAGGCTGTGGTATGTGCTGTCATGTCTGTGGGAAAAGTGCTTATAAAAGAACCCTTGCTGTTTATCAGAAAGAGTAGCCTATGTAGCAGCAGCGGGTTTCCTCTAAAGAAATATGTGGTAATGATCATATGTATGACGTCCAGTAGCCGATGATAAGATAAAAATCAATGTGTTCTAGAGGCGTCGTTAAATAAAATAAATTTTACTTTAACCATATAACAAAACTTTGACTCTTGGGTGGTTCGGAGTGGAACGTAGCTCAAACAATAGTGTGTCCACCTGTAAAGCGGTTGGTTTTTGGATCGATCCTTCTCGGTGGACCCAATTGCAGATTAGGGCTATTTTCCATTCCAGCTAGTGGTCCACAACTGGTTAATCAAAGGCTGTGGTATGTACTGTCCTGTCTGTGGTATGTAATGTCCTTTCTGTGGGACGGTGTATATAAAAGACCCCTTGCTGCTTATCTGAAAGAGTAGCTAATGTGGCGGCAGTGGGTATCCTCTAAATACATATGTCAGAATGACCATATGATTGACATTCAATAGCCGATGATAAGCTAAAAATCAATGTGTTCTAGAGGTGTCGTTAAATAAAATAAATTTTACATTAACCACATAAGAAAACTTTGACCCTTGGGTGGTTCCAGCACTAAGGAAGGAAAGGACTTATTGTTTATTGACACCCAGCACATTGTTTATTCAGTAGCTATTAGTGTCGGACATGTTGTCTTTGGCGACTCCTGATCATCAGAGGATGCTCTCCACAGCCACATAGGCTACTCTTTCAGATTAGCAGCAAAGGATCTTTTATATGCATTTTCCCACAGATAGGACAGCACATACCATGTCCTTTGATGAAACTGTTGTGGACCACTAAATGTACACACCTACCCACTGAACATTAAGGAACACTCACCCTGTGTTGGAGATTAAAAATATCGCTATTAAAAATCTCATGCCCTAACTGAGATTCGATCTCATTACCTAACAGTCATAAATCCAATTTTGAAGAAATGTTAGTAAATTCTAACTTGTATATTGACATTGGTCATATCGAATAAGTGGCTGCTTCTACTCTTTGCTATTTCCACTTTTTTCTTTCTTTTAAATACATTTTTCTAACATCCCCACCAATGAACGTAACCCTGTGGTGATTCCCGCAGCAAGACGGAGTCATTAAAACATAATACTAAGTGGTTACTTTGAAGAAATGTGAACAAATGCCAACTTGTTGGTCTTATTCAAGATGGCTGCCAGTGTCTGCTGCTCCTGTGCTTGTGGCCTGGCTGGTTGATGAGAATGTCATCTTCCCCTTGGCTGCTTGATGTCTGTCATTAATTAGCTTCTTCTTGCTACTGTTGTTATTTAAATAATGCTTTGTTTTCAAACCCTAATTTATAAACAGTAACATTCAGTCTTTTCAAAAATATCTGTTTTTCTTCATAAATATATGTGAGTTTTTGTGGTCCAATGCTGAAGACAGAGGTTCAAAACCCATTGTAGGCTGGCTCACACTGGTATACCACTTACACCGACCAGTGGTCCACAACTGGTTTATAAAAGGCCGTGGTTTGTGCTATCCTGTCTGTGGGACAGTGCCTATAAAAGATCCCTTGCTGCTTATCGATAAGAGTAGACGCATTAGTGTGATGGCAGCGGGTTTCATTTCTCCTACTAACACTAATCTGTTGTGTGACCATGACAGTGTGCTTGAATCTTTATTGGATATAAGAACAAAAATAAATACAACCAACCATCATAGACTAGTAACTTTTCTAGTCTACTAGAAGGTACACATATAAAGGCTAAAAAAAAAAAAATCTGTGTTTCTGGTAACCCGACCAACCCCAATTAAAAATTGCCGATCCTAACCTTTTTTCCCATAAAAATTGTAAGTCGTTCTTTCTGTCATTTTCGGTTAGTTCTAGTTTTTTCCGTACCTTTCAATCATTTTCGGCCATTTTTTAGGGTAACCCACTTTCTGTATGCAACAACATCAAACATGGCTGCAGTTATCTTGTCTATCAAAGTGAAGAAATGCCCACTGTAACTAGATATTAAATCACCACCATTACTAAAGGATTCTAAACATAACCATATGTGAAAAAGTTAAGCATTAATTATTCTACTTCATATATAATATCTTTTTTAATATATATATATATAAATAAACCCTACCTACCGACCTTATTGTTTTTAGCATGTAATAGGATACACAGGTATTATTTTGGGGAGTCTAATATCTTCTTATACTCCACATTTATAAAGATATGTATCGGTAGTTAAAATATGATGTAAAAGATTAAATTTAAAAGATTCATGTTTTACTATCAGTGGTTATTTTTTGTATTAGGTCAAAACAGTTTGACAAAAATATCTCTGATGTCAATATTAAGTTTTTGTGACGGTTTGTTTACAATGCATGCCATAGAAGACTGAATAGAATGAATGAATATTTTATATAGAAATTTACAATTTTGACTTGAATGCATTTTTGTCACCGAGATCTGTGACCAAGGTTGCCATGTTTAATTCATGTTCTCTTCTTCTGTGTAACCAATGTTTTCGAATACAGCCGATTAGTTTAAAATACAACAAATAGTCACTGTTTAAAGTTGAATTCTTGTTGTAGCAAGGCAAATATTTTAATTTGACCATTTGGAGAAAGTTTTTTTTTTTTTAAATAGCACTGACCTTTGTTGTACAAGTTTAAAAATAGTTTAATGTGTTTTGAATTAATGAAATTCTGTAACAACATTTGAATAAAGTGTAATTCACTTTTTACTTTCAAATTCATTGGTTCTTATCATTGCATAGTTAGTGATTACATCTCTCAAAAATAAATTTGTAATATATTTTGCTATTTTAAGTAACTGTTTCCTCTGAAATGTAAATATACTTTTGCTTTCAAATTCAACTAAAAGATACTTTATAAGTTTCTGCCACATGTCATCCAATATCATTAATCATATATTTACAAAATACTACAGAAAATAGGGTCAGTAATTTTGTTTGTTTAAAGACCTCACCTCCACACAAAACATAAACATCAGCTATTGGGGTGGGTCAATCATTTAAAGCCCACTATTTTTCTAATCATTCATTAGTGTTGTTCTTTTAATTTTATCCCTTTTGCCATTCTAAATAAATTTGTAAAACATTGTGTTCAGCCTTTTAAAAAAGTATTTGCTAGGATCAGGAAGTGCAATGAATAGAAATGCAACGAATAGAAGTGCTACGAATAGAAGTGCTACGAATAGAAGTGCTACGAATAGAAATGCTACAAATAGAAATGCTACGAATAGAAGTGCTACGAATAGATGGAATAATTTGAGACTTAATTATAATTAATTTACTGTTAATTGTTAAGGATATATTTAGCCAAGAAAATAATATTTGCATTGTTTTCAATAATTGTTTTTCAAAATTAACATAGCACATTTTACGAAGATCAGCTGAAAATATTCAACTAAGAATTTTAACTGGTTCGTTCGACAAATGTAGTGGGATATTAGGGGAACCCCCCCATGAGCTGATATTTATTATTGTGCTCGGGGGGGAGGTGGGGGGCTACAGGGGGTGAGTGTGTGCTAAGCCAACATTCATTCAGAATATGGGGGCATAATCTCTTGTTGAAACCTATCTTTGAGAAGAAATTATAATTTCTGTAAGGGAGAAGTTATTATTTTATACCTTAAGAAATTTTATTATTTACCTCTAATGCTCATCAGAATTGTGGCTACTATTGCCACACTGCAGAGAGTTTAATTGATCAATGACAAATGAACTTTGAACAGACCCAACATTGCACCTGCTTGCTTGTTCACTTTTACAAGACACAATTGTAAATTCTTCCACTCATGCCAGAGCATCTGTCCTCTGTATGAGACACTGATGAGATTTTTCAATGGATTGTGATGCGATTGTAAGATTGTTAGACGTTTCATCTGTTCTGATGGATGGAGCACCTGAAGCCATCATAGATGTAAAGTTTGTAATGTTGCTATCTTCAAAACACTTTTCTTGTTTTGTGCTATTAATTTAAGACGTATGATGACACAATCTAACTCTATAAACCCAACATATTAACTCCCCTATATTTTACCATGCTCGTGGAAAGTCATGGGGTTCTTGCGCATCATGAACATTTTTGAAAGTCTTTATTTAAAAAAGTAATTTTTCAAAGTCTTGAATGTTTTTGAATTTCAGGTTTGTCAATAAAAGTCTGTGAAATGTTTTAATTTCTGTCTTATCTGTTCAAAAAAAAAGAACGAGATCCCAACTTTGTGCCTTCCATCTTCTGACTACTGTTGTCGAGGTATCTCGACAGATGTGACATCATCAGTATAGTGTGTAGAGAACACAGTACTTTCAGTTAATTAACATTTCCCGCCATTTTGTACACTTTACTAACAGGAAATAAAGTTAAAACAAAAGGAAAGATAAAATGTTATACTTCTCAGCAATTTTCATCTTAAATCCAATGGATAACTGGCTGTTTTGATGAAAAAAAAATTCTTTGAAAATTGCAAAAACCTACCTTGACATTGGTGTTACTTGGGTCTTTTTTTCTAATGCTAGTTATTTCACGTATTTTAATCAACTTTTATTTTATTAATCACATTAATTTTTTTTCTGCAAATAAATTAGTGAGACAGTTGCCTCATTGCCTCAATGGAAACTACGCCACTGCTTGAAAGTCTTTGAAAAGTCTCTTTTTTTTGTTAAGAAAAATGTTTAAGAACCCTGAGTCATGGAAATGGATAAAATGTCGATTTTTCGGATTTATGGAATAAAATCAACGTATGTTTTGTATTTCAGGTTACGTTCACTAAGAGAAAGTTTGGTTTAATGAAGAAGGCATATGAACTGAGTGTCCTGTGCGATTGTGAGATAGCTTTGATCATCTTCAATGGCTCCAACAAACTGTTCCAGTACGCGAGCACTGACATGGACAAGGTTCTGCTGAAATATACAGAATACAATGAACCACATGAAAGCCGAACTAACAAGGATATTATAGAGGTAAGGGTCAGTCTGTGTTTCCTAGTTTAGGGGCCACTTACAAATCTTGATGTTTTCTTGTTTGTACACGGGTTTCAAACAAACAACCCTTTCCTAATAATAACCCAGAACATTTTTGTATTGTCTTATATATAAGTTCCAAAGACCTGACCTCATTAAATATGTATTATGACATCCGACCTAATTAAATATGCAGTGACATCTGACCTAATTAAATATGCAGTGTGACATCTGACCTCATTAAATATGCAGTGTGACATCTGACCTCATTAAATATGCAGTGTGACATCTGACCTCATTAAATATGCAGTGTGATATCTCACTTTATTACATATAACTATGTCATGTGAGATCTGACCTCATTAAATATGTATTGAGATATGACCTCATTAAATTTGCATTATGAGATCTGACCTCATTAAATATGCATTATGAGATTTGACCTCATTAAATATTCGGTGTGAGATATGACCTCATTAAACATGCAATGTTTTGATGTTCACTGGATACCCATATATTTCAGCTTGGTAGTGATATTGAGAAAAATTAACACACCATGCTCATGGAGACAGTTACTTATATTTCAGATATTAATTATATTTGAGATAAATTATGAATTATTAATAGTTTTTTGAGGTATAATGGAAAATTGTTAAATCTGTTGCTGTGTCATCTATGCCAGCACAGCCATTTAAATATTGGGAGTGCGAGACTGGATAGGGGCATCATTTGGAGGGTGCCCACAATGTAATAAATTTAAATATTGTCACAAAAAAAGGGCACTGCTGGTTATTGGGGTTGCAAATGCCTCCTTGGCCCCTGCAGCTGTGCCGGTCCTGTTAAGTAATGATTATTTAAAAGTAATACACTTGTATCATCTAAGTTATTAATTATTACATTTCTTTCCCTTGAAGTTTTGTAAAAAAACTACATAATACACTTATATTCTATATATTAATTTCCCTATAATTTCTCCTGTAAGCTATTACTATAGTAATTTCCCTTTAATTTCTCCTGTAAGCTATTACTACATTAATTTCCCTTTAATTTCTCCTGTAAGCTATTACTATATTAATTTCCCTTTAATTTCTCCTGTAAGCTATTACTA
>JAULBS010098214.1:0-31834 GCA_032355785.1 Symmetromphalus regularis | reverse complement strand
GACCATATGATTGACGTCCAATAGCCGCTGATAAGATTAAAAATCAATGTGCTCTTGAGGCGTCGTTAAATAAAACAGACTTTACTTTAACTTTAGCAAAGTGGTGGAGTGCACAGCTCAGTAGACCCAAGATATCGAATACATTGTTTGAGGACTGCAGTTACTGGCTAGAGTTGTATTGAGATAAAGAGGGCACAACAGCACAAGTAAAAATTCTTTATGTGGCATAACAGCAAATAATTTAGCGCCATCATGAAATTTGACTACTAGGACCCATTGGGTTGTTTCCAATTCAAGATTGTGAATTGACTATATACAGTTATATACATATACAGCAGAACCAGTAGGGCTAGGGTTAGCCCCACCACCACCACCACCACCACACCCAATAATTCTGAATCAAGCTTAACCTCAAATCCACTTAAACAATGCTTCATACCTACATATGTTAGCACCCCCAATGTTGACTTGCTTCCGCCATGCCTTATATAGTTGTTAAAAAGAGTAGCCTATGTGTATACTGTAAGTTTGACACTTAAAATTAAAAGTGTGCTTTGTTTTGAGACTTTGATTTCCTTTTGTCTAGAAATATTGAATAAAATGTATATCTGGTATGGTATTTTGTTGTTTATTTAGTGTTGACCCATAGGTTTTATGGAAATAATTTGTTCAGTATTTTGTCTACTCATAGAGTGATTTCAAAATAACTTAAACTCAAAAGGTGTTTTCTTAATATTTAAAACCTTATAACCTGTCATGACGAACTTGCATTTTAATTGCATTTCCATGGAAAATTGGAAACTGGTTTACTTTGACTTTATTTGGCAACTTTAAAACCAAAATCTTTATATTTAATAATTTAATTCAGTTCCCTTTTTTTCCTCAGTTAATGAACTTAATCCTATATAAATGTTAACAATAGCAAAAACAAAATTACAATTTGATTTTAGCGAGCCTCAGTGGTCCAGTTGTGGTAGGACATTGGCGTCTCAAGCTGAAGATTGTGTTTCAAAACCCATCAGAGGCTGATCAACATTTGACTAAGTGTCAAAGTTATCAAATGTTTGACATCCAATAGCTAATTATTAATATATCAATGTGCTCTAAACAAAACAATTTGACTGTAATTTCAGAATCATGAGTTTGAGAATCCAGTTTGTTAGCATTCAGTATGGCGACGGATCTGTGAAAAATTTAATCAAAAAACAGTGGCCAAAGATGAATTTGAGATAACAATCAACAGCTTTCTAAATTCGCAGTGGCAGTTAACAATGCCGCCATAAATCTCATTATTTCTTTATAGCAGCATTGTACTGCTGTACCAGAAATATGAAAGTATGCTTATTTTTATGAGATTGCTGTCATAGTGCTATTGCAGAACGATTTGGCAACAGCTGTCAGGTGCCAATTGTAAATGCCTGAATTTCAAGGGGTAATCATTGTTTCTCAAATTATGACTTGTTTTGTAAACATTCACCTGGGGCCAGTTGTCCAAAGCATTGTTAAACTAACCATGGTGTAGATGAATATTTCTCTTTAAAATATCTTCACAGAAAGTTCAAATATACTTCTGATTTGATTATTTATGGATACCTTAGGCTATAATAATTTCTGTTTTAACATATCTCTTCAATTACTATTTGCAATTATTTATGATTTGGTTTTGAAATATTCAACTAACCCATGATTAGCTTAACCTTGCTTTGAACAACTAGATCCTGATATACTTTCTTTTGCCCTCTAGTATAATAATTATTAATATTAAATAGATTTAGCATTTTGAAACTTAGATAACTATTAACTGAATGTATATGTTAATATACATTCCTAGGAAAATCATTGCAGTTTGTGTTCTTTTCTTTTTAAAGACGTGAAAATGGCAGCTGAAGGACGACGTGGTGGGCCAGCAGCATCAGCAGTTCGAGACCGACGATCCCCACCACCGTTTGATCGAGGACCACCTGCAGGGTTGGTAGTTTTTCTATTTGAGAGTCACAATAACCTAGAGGCACTGATTTTCCGCAATAACGGAAACGCAGATGGAATCGCGGAAAAGCCTTTCTGAAACAGAATTTCTGAATTTCTTTGCAGTCTCCAAATACATGTAGTATAGTTATCAATTAAACAGATATTTCAGTGTCATTTTATAAACAGAAATGGTTGATATCTGTACATGTTGCACCAAATTAGTTTAGCGCACAGATGATCATCAGTCATTTTCGTTTGTATGATTTAGTCAATTTAAAGGGAGAAAACTCGTAAAATTATTTTGCTCAAATTCTCCGACAATTATGCGATTTAAAGATTCATTACATATTTTGGATCGATTTATTTATATTATTGGTCATAATTTAAAACTATGAAAATTGGTTTTCACGTTTGGTAAATAAATGATACAATTAAAGTGATTTTTATGTGATCCATTCTAATTGTATTTAAAGATTTTCATTAAAAAAAATTAGAAAACAGAATAATCTGAAACAGAAAATCAGTGCCTCAAACTATACTTCTATTCTAAACATAGTGAAATAGTAAAATAAGGGAATATTTAGTTAAATTGTCGACTTCCATGTAGGGGCCTAGGTTTTTTTTTTTAATAACACTTTTCAAGTTGAATTTCCTACACACCATCTTTTTTAACAATAACTTTTCTTCTGCCGATTGTATTAGCAGGATGTAACTCAAACGGTAACATGTATACCTGTGAAGTGGTCAGTCGGATCGTTCCTTCTTAGTGGACCCATTTGGAGTTTGGGCTATTTTCCATTTCAACCAGTGGTCTACAACTGGTTCATCAAAGGCCATGGTTTGTGCTGTCCTGTCTGTGGGACAGAGTATATTTAAGATATCTTGCTGCTTATCGGAAAGAGTAGACTATGTGGCTGCAGCAGGTATCCTCTAAAATAAATATGTCAGAATGAACGTCCAATAGCTGATGATAAGATAAAAATCAATGTGCTGTAGAGGCGTCGTTAAAAAAACAAACTTTAACTTTGGTCATTTTTTTGCACTTTTTAATTATGATTGGTGTTACTGTAGCAACTGTATAATATATGAAAAGTTATGAAGTGAAATACCTTTGTATATTGTGTATGTGTCACGAATGGTTTAAAAGGAAATTGCTTGTTCTTTAGGCACTTATTTTCAATAGATTTTTCATTATGCCACTTCTTGTGTTGTAAAGGATGGTGTGGGTATCCTGTATTTGTTTTCACTATTCAATTTGTCTTTCAGATACGCACCACCCCCTGCAGCTGCCGGGCGTGAACGCTCACCCGTTCGAGATCCCTACGCTGACCGATACCGAGATCCATACAGAGAAGGGCGGTTTCCACCAAGAGATCCGTTAGCTCCCAGGCTACCTAGAGATCCACTCGTCCCACCAAGAGAGAGAAGGTATGACCAACAGTCAATCAAGATTATCATTGGAATTCAGGTACCAGACGCTGCAGTGCAGTTGTTACCCAGTAGGAGTCTCGGCTGGTAGGTACGGGGCTCCAATCTCAGTCTGGGCATGGGGATTTTTAATCTCAGTACCAGCTCAAACCTTGAGTGAGTGCTCAGCATGGCTCAGTGGTTAGTTGTATACCACTTCACCAGTCAGTGGGCCACAACTGGTTTACCAGAGACCATGATGTGTGCTGTTCTATCTGTGGGAAAGCATGAATAAAAGATAACTTTCTGAAAGAGGAGCTGATGTTTCAGTAGTGGGTTTCCTCTGAAGACCATGTGTTATAAAACACTATATCATAATATGTTTGACACATTGTCCTGTGGAGTCATTTATCAATACTTACCTTTGGAATTTAGGTCTAAATATGTGTACATGTATTTTGAGTTAAAAGGGAAAAACAAACAAAAAAAACTTATTTTAATACAGTGATAGGTTACTAACCTAAACCCTGTTTTGATGATTTCTAAGATAACTCATATTCAGCGTCATCCAATAAAAAGTTATATATGCATCTATTAACATGTCCCATTTTGCGATAGCTTTTAAGATGGCATTACCATTTGCCGCCACAAATTTTAATGATTGCTGGGATCTAGATTGCATTAATTTGGGCACATTGTGGTTATTTATGAACAACCCAAACCGAAAATAGTTGCAATGGCTACTAATTTAGTTAACTGGTTTAATTTTGAAATGCCATAAAATAATTCATTTCTTAGTGATTGTCTGGAACCATTACACAGGAACCAGTTATGTTTACATACTGATTGGTATTGTTTGTAATTGTTTGACTAAAGCCGTACTCTAATCGATGTTTCTATTATAATTAAGTATACTGCTTAACATATGTTCATGGCATGTTTTGTAAGGATGTTTTTCCATTTATCATTAATAGTTTTTTAATAATAATAATTTAAGCAGCTGTTTTTTTGGGCGGGTATACTGTCCCGAAATTGGTGCAATCTAAAGCCCTGGGTTGATAAATTGCATTCTGATAATAAATAGAATATATCATACTTGTATTCTGTTCATACTGTTTTTACAACGCTGGTTTGAAATTCTCATATACCACACAATGGGTAATAGAATTTTTAACCCACATGTTGTAAGTATGTTATCGACTGAATGCTCATATAATATTGTCTATTTATGTTACAGGGATGACCCTTTCTTCGATGACCCCTATCGACGACCTCCCCCAGCAGATCCTTACTTTGATCGCTATAGAGATCCTTACAGGTGCGTGAAAACAAACAAAAATATTTGTCCAGTGATCATTTTATGAAGTTGTGATTTGTCTTTAATGATTTAATAATTTGGCGGGTGCGGGATGTAGCTCAAACGGTAGCATATCAGCCTGTGAATTGGTCAGTCACTGTATCGATCCTTCTCAGTTGACGCATTTGCAGTTCGGGCTATTTTCTGTTCCAACCAGTGGTTCATCAAAGGCTGTGGTGTGTGTTATCCAGTCTGTGGGACAGTGCATATAACAGACCCCTTGCTGCTTATCGAAAATAGTAGCTTATATGGCAGCAGCAGGTTTCCTCAAAATAAATATGTCAGAATGACCATATGACTGATGTCCAATAGCCGCTGATAAGATAAAAATCAATGTGCTCTAGAGGCGGCGTTAAATAAAACAAACTTTACTTTAATAATTTGACTGTAACTCATCAAATGATAAGAAAGAATGCAAAGGTGGTTGAGGTGTAGTAGAAAATAGTATTGATATGTCTCAATGAATCCTGTGGATTGTTACCTGTTCAGGATTGGTCGCCAACTGTTATATCTAATATATGTAAAACACATTCTAGTGTAAAATCCCTCTAGATGGACCATTGCTGACTTGTTGATCATTGCCATGTTGAAAGTGTAGCTACATAATTTTACAATGCTAAATAAGCTTTGTAAATTAGGCTTAAATCTGGACGTAATTACTTCTAATACCATGCTACATATGGCACTATAAGGAGTACAGACATAGACACAGGCTATTGTTCACATTCTAATATGGATAAAGAAAAAGTAAGTGAGAAATGTTGGCTAACAGTTGGATAAGAGAATACCAGACCACAGACAGACACATTTAAAAAGCAAGGAATTGTTGTTTTGTAATGGGATGTTGGAAGTATAATTAATAATAATTGTTAAAATGCAGGGTTTCTAGAATACGGTAGCTCGACGCCTGTGGCTAGTGTTTTTTGCGGTCAGGCTACCAAATAATCACTTTCCACTAGCCCAATGCCTAGTAGAATTTAAAAAAAATAACTGCAACAAAATGCGCTCGACATACTTGTTTGGATAAATAAAGTCTGACTATTATTAGCCTGGAACATGTCAAATAGCTTGCTTGCGTAATCTGCAAAAGAAAGCTGTCTAAGATTTCTGTTTCCGACAAGATGTCGTAATATCGCGAAGAGTGCCGAATGGCTTCCAGTCAAAATAAATAAAACTTTTCTGTTCTTTTATCATTAAAATACAGTTATTATAAGTAATTAATTTATCCATCGTTATCTATTACATTGAACGTAATGATTATTTTACTTTAGATTGTTAGTTTTTAGTCTTACTCCGACTGTCAGAGTTAGTCATCCGCGAAGTTGGCATTTCAGATTGAGACAACCGGCAGTGAATCGCACATGGCAGATTTGTAAATAAACTTGTAGGTCACCACCTGATAGATCTGTTGTGTTCTTTTGTTTTTGAAAAGGGTAACACCAATCTTACAGTGAATCGGGGTACAGAGATGTACATTTTTTGTAATGGTTTTTTTTTTTATCATGCAAAATTAGCGAGTCGATCCGATTGTCAAGTTTTGAGTTTTATTTTACTTTGTAGTGTTAGGAGGTAGGGCTAGTGAATTTTGAAAATCACTGATCCCTTGGATAGTAGATCTAAAAAAAATTTAGAACCCTGTAAAATGTAACTTTTGTTTCTTTCAGGCGTGATCCCTATGGTGAGCCTTACCCTCGTGAACCCTACACTGCTCCCTATCGAGATCCCGTGGCCCCACTGCCGCCACCACTGAAGACGGAATGTGTAATTGTTTTGATGAACACAGCTCTCAGGTAAGTTCAGTTTTGTTTGTACGTACTGGTTTATTATATCCAATATTATGCTATTAATTTGGTTGACATTGGGTAATATTGCATAATGGCAGCAAAGTTGCATAAATAACTCATTTCATACCTGATTTTTGTCAGTTTCAACAGCATTATCTGCATTGTTGAATTTTAAATATTTAGTATATATGTAAATCATGAAATTAATGCGAGCAGCTAATTAATGCGTAAAATGCGACGAAAGCTTGGACGCAATAATTAATTGATGCATTTTATTTTCTTATAAACTGTAAAAGGTTTGCAGAATTTTGAAAAGTAAAATAAAAACATTTTTAATTATGATGAATATTATAAATAAATTGACCTAAAATATGTAATAAATCTTTAACTCGCATAACTCAGAGAATTTGAGGATTTTTTTTTTAATCGGACGTAAGTAGACGAACCAAACAACTGGTAATCGTCTGTGCTCCAAACTAATTTGACGTAACACTTACAGATATCATTGCAGTCAATTATTGACATTTTTATTTTTTCCGGATGTGACGCAGGAAAATCCATTTAATTAATAAACTGTGCAATTTGTAGACGAGTAATAATGTTTTTGAGGAAAAATGTTGTTTCAGATAAATCTTTCCGCGATTCAGTCCACGTTTTTGTTATCGCGGAAAATCAGTGCCTCTAACATTGCAACTAAGAAAAATGCTGTACATCTGTTTACGCTATTTATAGTTTAGATTGCTTTCGACATGAAAGATGAAACTAAAATAATAATATTACAGCAAAGGTATTTTTTTTTTTTTTTTTTTTTTTTTGCAGAAGCATTAATAAGAATACACATTTTTGTGCACTTCCGCACATATGTAATAATTTCATGACACATTAATTTCATGATTTACATGTATTTATGAGTTGTGTCCCTTTTTTCTCTTAACATCATGTCAAATTTGTACTTAATTTTATGTTTAATTGTGACATAACATAATTTTTGCATAAGATAAATATTCATTGAATTGAAGCTTACAGTCTGTGTATTATGCTATGAAATGATAAATATACCATAATGTTATGAATATGCTCTGAACTAAACCATACAGAGATTTATATTGTGACAAAAATTACCAGTTTTGTATATGATAAAATCTGTTACGTTAACAGGGTTCCACATAGCATCTGGAAAATGGGAGTCATCATGACTCGCAGGGTTTTTTATTCTGGGAGTCAAGCATTCAAAAATGGGAGTCAAGCATATTTTTTCAATCACATAACTAACTGAATAAAGTCTTGTATATATTACATATATATCTATTATCCACTATTCTATCTTTATAATACTAACACATGTGTATCCATTGTTTTTTCTTCTCATAAATAATAGGTTTATGAGTATTTAAAAAAAAAAATTAATTGATGTCAGAAATATTTTGCGTCATCCATGATGCGTACATATTTTATTTAGGAGTATTTTAGGGAAATATTGCATGTAATAAGCGTCATGTGAAACCCTGCGTTAAAACTTACATTTTACGTGGTTTTTATTTATTTTTTAAATTATTACAGAGAATACGGGATATCTATAGAAGTGCGTCTGAAACAGTTTGGTATTATAACTGACATTGTGGTCATTCCTGAGGATCGCACACTGCAGCAGCAGATTGAAGACATATCTCGACGTGGCGGAATCTTTGCAATCATTGTGAATAGTCAGAACGAGGTTCACCGATCACTGACATTGAATATTCTACATGGTACACCACAGGGTAAGTTGGACATTTTGTGTATCAGTTTGTGTAAACTTTTTCTTCTAAATAGATGAACGGCAGACTATGGCATTGGAACCATTGTTAATATTTATGCACCCTTTTAATGGCTGATTACACAACATGAGTAGAAATTAAGAAATTATTTTCACTCATCTGGAGACCAGTAGCCTTAAGAAGTTATTCTTCCCCACAAAAAATCACTAGTTCCCCCATTTTAATTTTTAAGATGGAAAAATATCTCCTAGTCCGGGGGACTAGCGTCAGTAAACATTTAATTGCCTCAGGCGAGGGGGCGAGCGTTAGTTTCTATCCCAGCACAATATATACATTATTACAAAAATAAAAACTCTAGTATATAGACTATATTGAAAGTGAGTGCACTGAATAGCATAGTATTTAACAATTGGTGGTTTCAGCACATGGCAACTAAATATTTCTTTAAAACTAAAAGCTTATATATAACCCTAATTAACCGTGCATACAAAAAAAAGCCAGTTACAGACATCTTAATGTAATGTATTCTACAATAAAGATTGTGTTTCTATCTAGAAATAATGTCCCACCCGTAGAAATGCTGGCCAGATAAATAAAAATAAAACAAAGTGTATACAACAGAAACAAAGACACTGTTTTAGTCCATTGTTGGAAATAGATGTTTGGTCCATTAACCATTTTGTAGCGTCAATATTGGTAAATGAGCATTAAAATAACCATAGCGACACGTTACAATGTCATCTGTCTCAAAATTAATTTGTTTTAATTTTATACCTCACATATTTGCAAATATACTTATTAAACTTTCAATGAATATTATAAATGATCATTTTGAGACAGTGATATTGTAGAATTTGTGAAACTCCTGTGATGTTGTGTTTTAATTTTATACCTCACATATTTGCAAATATACTTATTAAACTTTCAATGAATATTATAAATGATAATTTTGAGACAGTGATATTGTAGAATTTGTGAAACTCCTGTGATGTTGTGTTTTAATTTAGAGAAAAAAGACAATTTAATAAGATCCTATCTGTGAGGTGCAATTAAAAGTTTCAATAGACAAGGAACTGAAATTTAAAATGTGCTTTAATTGTGTCACAAAGTTTCGTACTCAGTCAATGATTTGGTTTATTTGTGAATTACATTAGTACATTGTTATTTAAAGTTCTGTTTCAGGTAACCGGTTTGTTATTTGTGTCAGTAGAAAGTTATTTAAAAGCTATGCAAATGAACAGTAGTTCTTGTGAAATTTAGTGCCCATAAAAAGGTTTAACTTTTACAGGGGTAGAAATTAAGAAATTATTTTCACTCACCTGAGGGACTTAAAAGGTTACTCACCCCCACGAAAAATCACTTGTCCCCCCATTTTAATTTTAAAATTAGAAAAATTACTGGTCCGGGGGACTAGCATCAGTAAGCATTTATTCACCTCTGGTAAGGTGGCAAGCATTAGTTTCTATTCCTGCTTTTAGACTAATAAATTAATTTTTACAAATGAATACATTTTTTTACAAATGAATTAATTTTTACAAATGTTTGTTTGAATGTAAACGTTACTTTTCTTCACACATTGTGAATTGAAAAATAAAAAAATAAAATACAAAATAACCCTTTAATGTAGTCTAAATTCATGTTTTTTTTTTTCTTTTTGTCTACATATATATGTTTGTTGTTTTCTCCAAGTTTATTGGCATTTTAAATGACCTAAAACTTGTAAAAGAAACGTATACTCCCATACTTGCACATGCTTACAAATAGGCATCAGGCATTTATCCCATTATCTTCACTTTCCATGTTAGTGATCAGTGTTGGTGTACAGAATGAAAATTATTTAAATTCCTTACCATTACATGATTTTCATTTACCATAAATTACCATAAATTATCAGTAAGAAATGGCTGTTATTTCCTCAAAATATCAATGTGACACTAGTGTTGTCAAACATATAATGTTAATCCTCCATCCCTCCAAAATAAAATTTATTTTCAACCCGAAATATTCAGCGAACCAGAATGGGAAACCACAATAAAAATCTGACTTTTAAGCAGGAAGTACATACAGGATGTCAGAAAATTTGTTTCCCAATCGAGTTTCAACATTAACAGTGGGAAATACTCATTTCTCAAGCTAATGCATGTCATATATGCATCGCATGTCAAGATACATCTATGCAATATTCCGGAGGCTAGAAACCGTAAACAATTTTGCGAATATAATATACCACAAAAATCTCGAGCGTGCTGATAGTCTTACGAATTCAATTACGAGCGCACTTATTTCCTGTTTGGCAATGAACACCGTACCGTAATGCATTCAACAAAAAATTATCATGTCGTACATCAAAGTCCATCATAGGATATGAAGGACTGCCAAAAATTATATGTGATTATTCAGCAATAATTGTGAATTAAATTCTTAGTTAATTTGAACTTAAACTTGTGGTTACTATCCATAAAGACTATTTGTCTTTGCATCATGCATGTGTTCAATAGATAACAAGTGTTATTGGAAATATGTGTAACACGTGAATAGTTTGCTGAGAATGTCTAAGTGTATAAATGAAACTGTACCTGAAAGGAGTTTGGTAAATATTGTCTAGTCTTTTTTTTATTATTATTGGGGGACACGGTTGCGAAAATGTAAAATGAAAGCTCGATAGCAAAATCTCTTTAGCCACAAAAATACTTGAGTAAATGATATAAAATCATGCTTCTGGTGTCTTCTAAAGGTAATATTAGTAATAATATGGTTTGTGTCAAATTTATAAGTAGTCCAGAGATGCATGATCAAAGAATCCATAACCATATTTTTATTATATACCCTGGACCTAAACTTCTGTTTAGTTGTGTTCAATATTGAGGACATGATTTTATTAGTTTTGTCTTCTTTACACTTCTAAACCTTTATCCTAAACCTTCTAACAAATATGTTGGATAATCTATCAGTTAAGTACAAGCTGAAGGAATTAAGTTTCATCATTTTGTTATGCCACTGGGAAGTGTTCATTTTGATTCCATGAAATACAGGAGTATGACAATGAGTAATAGAATTTTGTTCCATGATTTTACCAGTACATGCTACTGGAAACTTTCATATCATTTCCATTAAATCCAGGTGCCTGAATTTACAGGCATGGTACTTCGCGAAATTGTGGTATTCCGTGAATTTTTTTTTTTTTTTAGATAAATTAAACAAATACCTATTTTTTACGTTCTTTATGTATGAATGCGTGAGATGTCAGTGCATCAAGTCTGAGGAAGAGGAAGTGTGTGGTAGCTTCTGCACATGCACAGCCACTGTAGTCTACACATGGCTTAGGGTCGTCCAAAAGCTATTTTATTTCTCATCTTGAGGGGAGATATCATTCCTCAAAAACCATTTGTTGTCAGTACCATGCCTGATTTAACATTGGTTAATATTGGTTCGTGATTTTGTCTATACACTACCACAAACTATCATTTCATTTCCATCAAATCCAGACATCTGGGTAATGTATGTGAAGACATAATGTGTTACTACTCAAAACAAAAAAATATACTTATAGTTTCACAAATACTCTCAAGAGTTTCAGCCATTCAATACAAAATAATTATCCCTATTCTCAACAAACTTACAGTGCTATTTCTGAGAACTGGTGTAAAATTTGATAAGAATGAGACAAAAAAACAAAACATTGTATGACACACAGTGCAAGTTATGTGAAGTAAAAAATAACTGATGCTGTATTAGCATACATAGACAAAAGGTCCCTCTGCACCTCTGTCTTCTTATGTTGCTAGTGCCCTCTGTATCTAGCAAAACTGTCATGACCAAAGCTGTTTAGCATAAAAAATAAATAAATACATAAAAATCTGTGCATCGTTTTTATATAAATGTTATTTATTAATGGATGCGGAAATATTTGCAGTATTTTCTTCACAGTGCAGAATTCTCGTACATCCACAGAAAATCAATTTTCATGCAGAAAACGCGCAGAATTTGTCATTTTATGTTGTGGATTAAAAAATAAATCGTGTTACAATGAATATAAACATCACATTTCAGCATTGAGTTAGAAAGTTGTTTCGTTAAGTTGGCAACATATTAAATGTATAACTTCATTCGGTAATTGTTGATTGTTTCCGTCTATGCAGAACAAATTGAATACGCCAATGGTGACACATCCAGGAGGGCGAGTGCTTGCATTCTCGTGCTAGACTGGTTTTTGTGGCTAATAATTTATAAATGTTATGTGATAAAAGACGATGGTAACCAGTTAAATTGTTCATGAGCGCTTGTCCTAAACACGCCATGGGTTATCGAGTGGTTGTTAGTTATTTAGGTTACGGAAGCTGCCGAAGACTTGTTGGAAGTAAGTTACACAAGTTTCACGAATACGGTATAGGATTCTGTCATTTTATCCTATTTAATATATAAATATATATGACAATGCTATTAACATGTGACCCCCAATAGCCTATGTTTACTTTTGTGCTGGGGGGTCGTTAAATAAATAAATAAATGCTATTAACATGTATACATTGTTTCGTTGGTATTCCTCTATCACAACCAGCGACTCCAATATGACATATTTCTTAACGATTTGGCCCTGGTGATATCTAACTTAGTGAAAAAAACTATTTAGTTTAAATTTGTAAGTATTACGTTTATTTTCAATTTTTATGTTGCAGAATTTGCCGCGAAATTTTCCAATTCCTACCACAGAAAATAGCTAATTTTACCGCAGAATTTACGTAATTTTGCCAGTGACTGAACCTTAATAATCCTTATGTGTTGATATGAAATGTGTTTTAAGACTGAGTACCGTATTTATTCTGCGATAAGGCAGTCTTTTTTTTCCTACAGAACTGGCCTTGAAAACCCAACCGTCTTATAAGCATGATATAAAGTCAAAATGATGTTTTAGGAATAATCTCAGGTTACAATAGTTGGTTACAAAAATGACTGATTTCTGGTGCGTGAACAGAATCAAGTGTCATGAGTTGTCTACCGTAACTTAATTATGTGGCGCTTTCAAAATGGCAGACTGCTAAACGTATGGATAAATACTGGACATAAATCATGGGTGTATATTAACCTTTTTCAGGTAACCTAGCAAAATGAATAAGCGTGCCCAACCCCCAAATTTCCAACCGGCCCTCCCAAAAATTCCAAGTAACCTCAAAACATTTTTGGCATTGTCATACATAAGGCAAGTCCTTTCCTCTCCATCCCTTGTTTTCTTCGATCCATTTCCGATGTCTCTTCTCAGCTTCATAGATTTTTTTTCTGCAAGCAGCAGAATGTTCCTCGGTTGTTTTGATTTTTTTTCTTTTTGTGCCGATGTTGGATTTACATTGTCTAAGAAACACTACATGGCTGACCATCTGTTTAAATATAGACCAAGAACACGTGAGCTTGAGGTCTGAAATCTGAAGTTTCAAGCATTATTGTGTCTGTAGCAGACGAAATCTGTGATGCGATTGTTCTCTGTCACTGTTTGTAGTTCAGTTTTGTGGTTCACTTCGGAGAAACCTCAGGTGACCAACCAGGCGGGTGATTATCATTACTGAACTTGCTCAACTCTATTTGAATGCAACACGGGTGGGCGGGTGACTGCTAATCTACACACCTGTAAATGATAAAAATATTGTCTGAAACAAAGATTTGTGCATAATTGTATGTACATTAGCACTCGGTAATGTGACTATCCATTTATGGAAGTTAATTCTAACGGTTTTTCAGCAAACATCGGTGGTAACATGCTCACAGGAATTAAAAAAATTTTCACTCCATCTTACAAATAAGTGGAAGCAAATATCTCCCCCAGAACACTCCGAAAACACCCCTGTCTTATAGGCAACATCACCTTATAGCCCTATAAATACATAATCAATGTTGTTGCTTTTATATATAACCACTTAAACTGCTTCATGGCTTTGGTATTCACAATCGCAGTCACTCAAACCGTATACCAGGAAACACAAATATAGATAGGAAAATTCAAATGTTGGTTGTTACATAATCACATTTGTAGTTACATTTGAACTGTCCACATGATAAACTTGTTATGTCACGTGCAGATTATTGAGATACATTTTAATGATTGACAACTAGACTACAATGTGTTTTTGTATATAGCAGCTTCAGCTATGTTTATGTAATTGGAAACTTGCAGTTGAAAAGTACATATTTTAATGTGGAATAAGGGAGGTGATTTAAAATTCGCAAAGTGTGGACATAACAGATGTTTCCTGTGAACCTTTCATATGTTTTACATTGTTTCCTTTCATATGTTTTACATTGTTTCATGTGGCGGCAGGTCACTTATATTTAATAAATAATTCTATGTTGTGAATAAATTGTTTGATTACATAATTTTATAACAGTTGTGTTATTTTGTATTTATACATTTTCTCGGTATTTGCGCTTTGCACGAAGATAGTATCTAAACCAAAGAAAACCCAAAGCTTGCGCGGTTTTTTTCATGGATGTTTTAAAATGTTTCGAGTAATCGCCGTGATAAAATTATGTTTAAAATAGTTGTTTGCGGAATGACAAATTCGAGAGGACCACTTGCAGTGTGTAAATTGCAATATTTACTATAAACATGTCAAAGATAATAAATAAATTTGTATATATACTGAAGAACAAAAGAAATGCAAATTTTATTTTTGTTCACTGTTTATTGGATATAAAAATGTCACTTATTATTTGGGAATGTTTATGCCCAACTGATTTGTAGTGAATTCGGCAATGAGCATATTCTGCCAATCTACAATTTCCTGAATTGTGGGGATTGATTTTGACACTTGTTGATATTATTCCAAATCCTTTGAGAAAATAAAGTGCTGAGTGGGTAGATCTGGCAGAAGGCTCACAGCATATTATTCACATGTGACATGTAGTCTTATATATCTGACCATGTAATTTCTACAATAAAGTGAACAACCTATATGCTCCCTCCTTTTTAGGGTCTTTTCTCATCCTCGAGAATTGTAACTTTAACAAGATTGTATCATGACAAAATTATTGTTAGAATGTACATTCCTTTTGTTAATCGATATATTTATGAATAAACAACAACGCTGTGGATGTGCATTGCGAATAATTTAATACCAAAACATTTAAAACTGAACAAATGGTATACAAACTTCATATAATGTCAGCCCTCGAAATTCAGATCATTTTGTGATGGCAATTTAGTTCCAATAATAACAGTAAATTATAAATATAAAAATGCCGTCACGGATACACTTAGCAACAGCTGATAGCCATCGCAAATTTCAAACGCTGTAACATTTCAAGTCAAATTATATAGTGACTACATTTTTTTTTACTCTGAACAGTTTTTAATATTAATTCACTTTTATCATGCAGCCAGTGGCCACCTAAATGTGATTCTAAATTTATGAAATACCTGTATTAAGCAGCCATACTATTTTTCTATTGTCCAATAATCAAATAAATACTGCAGTTTTGTTTACCTAATGGATGCCATTTTGTTTTTGTTTGTTTGAAAAATATTTTATTTCAAAATAGAAAAAGGATTGGACACAGGTTTAACAACTTACTGAGTCCTCCTAATACCGTTTGATGTGATGCTACTTAGCTAACTCCTAATACCGTTTGATGTGATGCTACTTAGCTAACTCCTAACACCGTTTGATGTGATGCTACTTAGCTAACTCCTAACACCGTTTGATGTGATTCTACTTAGTTAACAGAGAGGCTTTATTCAAATTATAGTACATAAGTTGTAACAAGTGTTTCTGGGTAAGTTATCTAATTACCTTCAACTTACAATTATAAGCAGTAAAATATTTTAAAATACTGTTTTAAAAAAGGACACTGGTATAAGTAATCAGCTGTCTTCATTACTCTTTTAAGGTGAGCCTTAGTGATCATGTGCTAGGAAATGGACTCTCGTGCCGAACACATTGGCTCTAATGATGTCGTTAAATAAAACAAAACAAAATTACACCTTTGGGTAATTGCTTAAAACAAGTTTGACTGTATATGGTTGTCATACATGCTCATGGCCTCTGATAACCAATGTCTGGTGATAAATGAGTAAGCCTTATTGTCCAATACTAAGACGTCACTCTCTCAAGCTGAAGACAGTGGTTCAAAATCCATTGGAAGCTTATAAATGTTTGATATCCAACAGCCAGTAATTAAGAAAGCAATGTGTTCTAGTAATGATGTTAAAACAGATTTGTATTATATTTTATTCCATACTTATTGACATCGCAATTTATATATCCCGTTTATTTGCATCTATAAAATATTGCACAAAAACCCACAACAACAATAATAAAATATCTTTAACTTTTGTGCAGAAAGATAGTCTGTCAATAAAGGTAACTGATTGTATGTTGTGTTGTTTTATGAAATTCATTAATTTAAAAATAATCTGTGACTACCTATCCCTTAAATATATAAATCTTTGATATATATATAATAAAAATATTGCACAATAACCCACAATAACAATTAAAAAAGTATCACCAACTTGAAATTTTATGCCAAAACTTTGTCCGTGAATAAAGATAACTGATTTTTTGTCATGTTTTTTTTTTAAGTACAGTAATTTTAAAATAATCTGCTACTACTGGTCCCTTAACCAGCATTTAAAATATCTAGTAAAACAAAAATTGTGCACCAATAAAAATTAAGAAATAATATAATATGCAACCTTCCGCAGTGAAATTGTTTCGTTCTTGTATCCGATTGAAATTCCGATATAAAATTTGTTCTGCCTCGTGATGCATTCTTTAGGCTTTGGGTTTATTCGGTTTACCGTACTGTCCGGATCGGAGCATTTTACAGTGAATAAACAATAAATCTTAGATAATATGTTGTGTTTATTTTCATCCTTTCTAATTTTACCATTCTACAAACAGAACACAGAAACATGCCATTCGAAGACGCTTTGAGCCTCGTTTGTAGCAGCTTTAAAAAATACCTTCAAAGCTTGCGGGACAAAGAGACGCCAGTTCCAGTCGCCGAAAAGGAAAGTGTCGTGACGGCAAAACCTTTTGTGCCTCCACCGAAAGACGTTTCTTATTTGTTAAATTTACTGGCAGATAATCGCCAGTTGACGGTGGAGGAGTTGGATAGAGTTATCTTTTATTTGCGTGAACGGAGGGACAAGATTCTAGAAGCTGATGGGCATCCTAAAATTCCTGTTGAAGGTAAATTATTAAATTATTATTTGTTTTTTATTATTATTTTAGGATATATTTATTAGTAATTTAATTTTCTCTGAATAATGTCAGAATCTGATAACAGAATGTATTTTTCCAGAATTTTTTATTTAACCAACCCCTCCCACTCCCAGGACAAAAAAAATAATATCAATTATTGTGTGGGTTTAAAAAAAAGATTTTTGTATTTTCTTTTTTTCTTTTATTTTTTGGGGGGGAGGGGGGTTTCCAAAAATAGATGCTTTTTATAATGATGGAAACTACTGACAGTTTGTGTCATGTTTTGACTGGATTTTATTTTCATTATAATACATAATAAAGTCAAAAAAAAGTTCTAGAAAGTACTAAGTTACAGAGCTCTGCTGAGTGGCACAAAGAGAATGCTCATGTTTTCATAATACTTTGGTTTAGATATTGTTTACACCAGACTTTAGCCTTAATAAATTATTTGACTTATTTCTTATCTGGATAAAACCCATTTAGATTCAAGCCAGTCATCTCCCATACTGATATATAGTAGACATCTATTTTAACTAGAGTTTGGACTGTTGGTTTTAACAAATTTATGTAATTTTGAATAATGTACCGTATATTGTGTGTTAATATTTAACGTCCACGTTGATGCTGATGCAGTATAAAATATATCATGTTAAAGTAAAAAAAAGGTATCTTCATTGAAAGTTGCAGCTTTTTGTTTTTTTCCTTTACTGCCTGGCAAACAGCTCAGAACAAGTTGGAATAATTTTTTTTTAATTTTTTTTTTTATTATTGCCCTTGACTGCCACTTTAAAGTCTTTTGACACAGATCCACATTTTACGAAGTTACTAGCTCTTCAGTTTGACAGAAATGGACTAACTGGGTTTCAGGCTAGTGGATTTGGTGTACTATTACATGTTTTAAAATGAGTGGATGTTTCACACCAAATAGCCGCTAATTCATAGGTGTGATTGGGAGTTATCATAAAAAAAATTGAATTGTGCTCTTTTTGGAATGAAGTCTGGTATTCTAGATTTCTACTTGTATAGCATTCAAGTCAAGTTGTATCTGTGGTATCTTGTATGTGTCACTAATTGAGGTGTGGGGGTGTCTATATGTGCAAACAGGTAGTCTTTATGGAACATTAATTTTTCACTCCAGATTTGTGTACTGTATATTTTTAAGTTTGAGTACCTACTCAAATTTAGGTTTTTATAGTTGGATCAAAAGTTTTAAAAGATATGGCAAGCAGAAAAAATTAAATTAATCAAATGACAATTTTCACTGTATGTACTTTTTTTTTTTCTTTTTTTTTTTACCATACTGGTGGAATCTTGCATTCCAGAAATAATCAAGAATTTAACTTCAGAGTGTTAACATGTTTCTCTTTGTTATCTTGAAATGAATGATTGATGGTTTATGTTTTTCTCTCTACAGCTGTCACTGGATTCGGAGATGCACGGCCAGATGAATCAGCAATTCAACAACAGGAGCTGCAGAGTAAGATCCTGAGCATGCTGAATCAGAATGGAACGGGAAGTGTTCCTCCTGTCAGCGTGCGACCCAATGCAATGAGTGTTCAGTCACCACAGGCTGTGGCAGGTCTTGCCCAGTCAACCAGTCAGGTAGCCACTACACAGTCGAACGCAGCTCTCATCAACTTCGACAACCCCAGTGTTCAGAAAGCACTCGACAACCTCATTCAGAGTGGGCCCAACCTGCTGCGCAACATCGGCGGGACAACTCAAAGCCAGCAGGCTGCCAGCACAAACTCCCCTTCATTGGTTCCACCTCGATCTACAGGTGGAGGTCTCGTACCGGCATATAACCAGATGTACGGGGTGCCACCCACCAGACCTGGCTTACTTCCACAGCATGGCGCTAGACCACGATATTAAATCATTAACATTATTAGGTCTTCTATTTTGTGTAATGTTTAAGATGGATGAGTGATTTTTACTTAGTCCACTGATGTCAGGTCATTTATACTTGGCATATTACCAGTGAATAGAGTATGAAACTGATTTCACTGGTACGTACGTGGTCTTGAGTTGAAAGTCATTGTCATCTGGTCTGGTGTCCTAAACATGTTACAGCTTGTAAATGTTTGCTCAATTTACCTCTTTCTGACTGCTGAACTGGATGATATTGAGATAAAACTGAAATAATTGGATGATTTTAATTGTTTATGGACATAACTGAAACGAAAGTATTTTGCCAGCATATATCAGTGTGATGTATTTTGCACAAAAAGTTTCTTTAGTTGGCTGTGAAGAAGACTGGGTCGTTACAAAGAATTTAGGCAAACTGTTAACAACATAAGTGTGGTATTTCTATACCGAATGTTTTCATTTATCTCAAATACATGATCGAGCCGCTTGAATGTTTAAGACCTGGTAGGACTTAATCTGAAGAGTGTGGTTCAAAACCCATCGGAGGCTGGCACACATTTGACTATGTGTCAAAATTACCAAAAGTTTTACATCCAATAGCCGATGATTGATAATTCAGTGTGCTTTAGTGGGGTTTGAATAAAAAAAATAAAAAATATTGAATGCTTAAAACCAAATCAAACTTGACAGAATGATGCTAAACTGTTCCCAGTAAATATCGGAATACTTCGTTCAACATGGCAAAACAAGTTGAATTATAGCAAGTCATGACTCACTACAGGGACAAACAGGTTTCTAATATTTAAAGATACAATTCTTGATGCCAAGCCGAACACGTTATGTACCAGAAAAGAAGCCTATAGACATGACAACAAGGAATAATTGTAATAATTTGATTATTTTAAATAGTAAATTTGTCACTGTAATTCGTGTAGCAAATGTACATATATGCTTCAGAGGTCAGTTTGTATTAATTGTGTCACATTTCAATTTTTTTTTTTTTTTTTTTCAATCTTGATTTGAAGCTAGTTCAAATTTCCCTGTGATAAAAAAGGTTCTGAAAGTTTAGATTCTGGGATAAGTTCATTGCGTATCTATGGACAGATGACCTTTTAAGTTCTAGTTCATTTTTGTTTACAAGTATTGTTTTTCAAACCATCATAAATGGACTGTGCAGTGATTGAAAGTAATTTGTTTGAGGATACAGCCGTTGTTAGGGGCATACCAACAATTATTTAGTTTTTTATTGGACCTGATGGCAAATCCTGTAGTGCCATCATAGTACCTGAATCCCTTTAAACCACCATTGACCAATAAAATGTTGGTAATTAAGAGTGTTGCATTAAGTAGGGTCTGACCCTTTAAACTGTTATTGACAAACAAAATGTGTTGTTTAATTAAGTGTTGGATTAAGGAGGGTCTGACTCCCTTAAAACCACCATTGACCAACGAAATATGTTGGATTATGGGGGGAGGGGGGTCCGAATTTTTCTACTGTTGTAAGCCTCTGATTCACTGCTGATGAATTTTTTATCAACGCCATTCTCTGTGCTAAGCATTTTTTTTCTGAATTTGTCAAAAAATAGGGAGTTGTGTGATTGTAGGTCACTCACATTTTCTTGTTCATTTTCAGTCATCGCTTTCTTCCTTATATTTTTTGTCTGAATCGGAGTTCATTGTTAGTTCCATGGTTTAGATTCCTAAAAATTCACAGGTCTTCCACACGAACCTGACAACATTTCTGCTGTTAAATGTTTATTTTTTAAAAAGTTTGCAAGGCCAACCAGAAGGACATCCATTAATACTACTACACTGAGCAATCATCTTTTGGATAGCTTTATTTATATGTAAACGACTTCATATCAGTCGAGGTCTCAAAACGTATGTATATGCGTTGCCCACACATGTATGGAAAGTAGTTTCTGACGTAAATATATGTCGCCCACAGTGAATCAGTTAAAAGAAAATCTGGTTTAGTTTGTTGGTTCTGGTTTAGATAATAGTGCACTGTATAGTTTAATTAATTAAAAGCTGACTGTAGATTTTATTTTATTTTGGAGAAATAGAGAATATGTGACCTGTTATATAGCAGAATTGTCTAGAAATAAACTCTGTACATTGTAGTTTTAGAAATATGTTGTTATTGTCTTGTTTTAAATGTACAGTGAAATAATAATAAATATATATCATTGTTTATTGTGAGATAGGAGGTTAAAATGAACCACTAAAAAATCAAAATTTTGATAATGTTTGTAACAAATTTTGATAATGTGTTAAGTGGAACAAATTTAAATTTATGGGATCTGTTATGGGCCCAAAAATTGAATTATTGAATATTTACAAAGGATTGTATTCAGTGTAAAATTGTGTAATTCTTAAGTTAGTTGGGCAAGTTTGCTTCACCTCAAAGTATTGTGTCATATAAAGTTAACTGTTTCATTTCCTATGCTGTACATATTACCCTTGCATTACATTGTTGCTTTGCATTGAATAAAAATAACTTCATTTTGTAGTTGGTAGTTTATTTGTGTTTCAATTTAGTTATGTAACTTGCTTTAAGGTTTAATGATAAATATGCCCGTGTTTTGTTTTATATAATATTATATCGCAGTATTAGTTTTCAGTCATACATCACACAGGCAATGAATTAATAAAAATAAAAAAGATATTCCTTAATATATATATTATATTAGATGTCATTTTTGTCCATTTTTATTTTTGATTTCTCCACCTATTCTGTTACAATCAATGATATTTACTTTTAGCATACATAAAATAAAAAATAACTAACGAAATATTTAATTAAAAAAAGATCAGATCTAAGCAGACCAAGCATGCCACATGCTGCTGATCTTTAGAAATGGAAACTCAGTTATTTTATGGATGTCAAAATTAGGATTCAGCTTCAGTTGGTTTTTCTATTAACATAGTTTCTTAGTGATTGATACGTTTTATACACACTGGCTTTTCATTAGCTGTACAGTTTGAAAAATTAATCTTAGTTAAATCTCTCATAGCCAACAGGTAAATAAAAAACTGGTTAAAAATGGTAAAAAGAAACATTTGCATGTTAGCACTGTTTAATTTTTAAAATCTTAACCATGTAGATGACTGCTAGGCTATTATCTTAGTTTTAAAATGCTTTATTGAAAAATAGGCTTTATATCGAGATAAAACTCCACAGGATTTTAGAACTACCTTCAGTACTATGTTCTGTACCTCATTTTCTTTTAAATTTCAATGTGTTTCATTCCTTTTAACTGTATTTTCCACAGTCCCAATTAATCACCTTCACTCTTAAAAATTATAAATTATATTATATAAACATTTGATCAGTTCATCCGGTAATAACTGCATCTACTTGATGCCAGGAACGTTTTGTTTATGGAATAAATGTCCATAAATCCATATTTTGCAAAACTGCAAGGTTTTACTTTTAATGATATTTTGTCCAAGGTTACTTCAAACCCTGATTTTCAAGCTGTATCGTCAGCTAATATAAAGTGGTCCTGTTATGTTCAAAATTTAACTTTGAAAAAAACCGTGTGTTGTTGTGATGAACATCTGTTGTATTGTCTACTTGCCATTGGTTCATGCTTGATATTTCTTGTAAAATAGTTTGGTTATTTTACTTTCTGTAAATATGAACTGAGTTTTGGATTCTATTTAGTATGCTATTCGTAGTTATTTTATAATTGCAGCTTATTGATACTTTTATTTGTTGAATCAAAATAGAACAGAATTAGTTCCAATATTGTTGAAAAGTAACTACAAACCTTTTTAAGTTCAATTGATCTTGATTAACCCCCAATAGCCAATGTTTTCTTTTGAGGGGGTCGTTAAATAGATACATTGATCTCGACTGAAAAATTCCTTTAAGTTTGAATGACCTTAACTAAACATTAACCTTTGTAATCGTATATTTTCCATTCTGTGGTGTATGTATTAAAACAAGATTTTTTTTTTTTATATTAGTAGTTGAAAACTTCTATCTGTAATAAAACATCATTCGTATTTAATCCATCACATCATCAAACATGATTTTAGTCATACTTTGATAAATCATCCTACTGAAAATTCTGATGTCATGGTTACACCTGTTGAAAAAACTATTCTTGATCGTTAAAATAGTATGTAAAATCTATACTGTATAAAATGTAATCACCAAATAGCTTCATCAAGGTTACATAAAAATTACATACAATGTTCTCTTTTATGTGATGGCCTTATAATCAAATATTCGTTTGTACTTACTTCTTTCTGGGTATTTCTAGGGGTGGAAAACTACCATTGTGCAACTCCTGTTTACAGTGATATTTCAAGTTTGGGCAACACACTGTTGTTTTTGTGTTTTTTTCTTACATTTTAATTAATACTGGTTACCATCATTAGTGTTAAAATTGTCGCCCTTATGAAGTGTTATTTTGGTCATGGACCAGAAACTTCCAACAAAACCAGCGGCTTAAAGTAAACAAATAAAGACCATACAAATCAGAAATATTTCTCTATATTTTATTGCACATAAAAATTTGGGCAAGTGTTGTACAGTTCAGGGCAAGTAAGTTTCTTGTTTTCACTTGCCAAAGGCAGGGCCGCCGGAACCATTGTGACATTGGGGCAGTGGACTAGCGATGTCGAGGGCTTGGGGGCATGTCCCCCTCGAAAATTTTGAAATATAGATACTGGAAAAACAATATTAATAGCTTTTTGACAAATTATTGGGGTGGCAACTGCTGCCCCAGTTCTGGTGGCCATGAAAGGGCAAGTACATTTATAAAATAATTTTCCACCCCTGGTATTTCAGCTAAGATTGATGTTTCTGAAAGTCTACGTTACGCTTCTCTGTTCATTTGGTATTGTAAGATTAGCCTTGTTTTAATGATAGTTTTATATTGTACAGTACTTGTGTTTTAAATGATCTTCAACACAAAAGCATGGTGCCATGACGTCTAGCTGTTATCTCAACATGTCTTTGTACACATTGTCAAAGTTATTCACGTCAATAAAAATATTATATAAACTCACTTGTGTATCTAAGTTTTTTCAACCAGTGGTTCAACAAAGGCTGTGGTATGTACCGTCCTGTCTGTGGGACTGTGCATCAGAAAGAGTAGCCTATGTGGCAGCTGCTGGTTTCCTTTAAAATAAATATGTCAGAATGACCATATGATTGCTGTCCAATAGCCAATGATAACAAAAATCAATGTGCTCCAGAGGCGTCATTAAATAAAACAAACTTCACTGAAGTTTTTTCAGAAAGGTCCTTGAAAACTTCATCTGTGCTTCAGTTGTAAACTATGGTAATGGATTATACATGTTTTTAATATTAAAATACTGTTTTGGGCTATATTTTATTTAGTGACCTATATGTAATGTATAGGATATCAGAATTGTTACATGATGTATTGTCATAGTTGATTATCAGTATATTGTTTCACAATAAAATGAATATTATGCTTAACACAAAGTATATGTGACTACAGAAAAATTCTGTCAACCATAATTTAACAATAAATTACAATAATGGTTGTTAAATGAATAAAATATTTTGTCTTCAGTACTTTTAAGATACACGATCATCAAACTTAAATTAAAATATAATTTGGTGACTGATCTAGTTTTTATGCAAAGAAATATTTTGGCTTTGTAATATATCTATGTAAATATTTAAAAAAAAAAATTTAACTTTAGTATTGATGCATTAATAATTATATAATTTCTTTCTAATAATATAATTTTGCCTTAATACTCTTATGCAGTATTTTTCTGATCCTGGTGTTTGTAATTAAAAGGTTGGTTTTTAATGTGTTTTTTTGCAAAATGTGTCACATCAGTGTTTTTAATATTTGATATTTTAAATTAATTTTACCCAAATGTTACAAATGTTTAAACATAACGGCACTATATAATTGGAAAAACAAACTTATATGGAAAACAAAACTTATTTCAAAAGCAGGTTATAATTCCGTTTATTTACCAACTGAGTGACACCATATGTTTTACATCCAATAGCTTATAAATAAACAGTATTGTGTGGTGTCATTGAATAAACGTTTCCTTTCCAAAATGGTATTGGTCACTACAAATATAACATTCCAACAGAAGAACATAGCTTGATGGTAAAGCATTCAACCATGATGCAGTGAGCTTTGTGGTCCAGGGGTAGAGCATTGGACTCTTAAGCTGAAGACAGTGGTTCGAAACCCATCAGATGCTGGCTCACACTGACTATGTTTCAAAATAACCAAATTTTTGACATCCAGTAGCTGATTAATAATAACTCTGTGTGCTCTAGTGATGTCATTAAAAAAAAATTAACTATGGTGCAGTCACTCATATGTTCGAATCCATTTGGTGGACCTACAGGACTGTTTCCAGTTCCAGGGAAGAGATGATTGTAATGTGGTATATCATCAGTCAGGAGAAGCTGTCATACGGAGAATGTAATAAATTTAATACTATAATTAATTTTCATATTTAAATTGTACAGTTTGTGCCATTGTAGAAAAAGTGTATAGATTTGATGAATAAAATGAAATTAAATACTTGGTTAATTTTTTATGAATATGGATAAAATACATATGATTTGAATAAAATGTAATTATCTAAATGCTTGCTTGTTAATGTTTTATGCTCATGGATAAAACAAGACCTAAGCTTGTCATCTTCGTTACACTATGTATTGAGACATACAACCAGTTCCAAAGGAGAGGGATGTAACAGTGTGATAAAGAGTACCTATTTCTAGTCCTGAAAGGTTGTGATGTCTGTTAACCTGTTTGGAAAGATGCCTTAACAAACATCACTCAAAAAGAGCTGCTAGGTTCTTGTGTCACCAGTGTATTTCTGTAGTCCATGTGTCTCTAATATATGTACGAGACTGATGTTAAGAACAACCGCTGATTAAATGATTCACTGGCCTACCATTAAACATTCCTTTGCTGAAGCAGGCATCATTTGTCATTAAACTACGAGAATCCATTTGGATTCTTTCTTTATATCAGGGGAATCTATGAGAAACCAACAAGAAAAAAAATGGATCATTTAATAAAATCTATATGTTTAAAAGGTATATGTTATATTTAAGGATTTAAATAAGCTAGAGAACTCCATTGCTCACCTGAAAATCATCTCTGGCAAGAAATTTCAAAATGAGTAACTGAAAAATTTCGCATGTTAAAGTATAATGACTTCAGTTGAGTGCAAAACATCACTACATTTTCAAGTGAGTATGAGCAATCATTCATCTTTAATGGACAGGACTTCCATATTATGTGTACCTATGAAATGACATTTGATTCCGAGGAATATTAGTACCACGGTTTTACCAGATACACAGAACCTTCATATGGGACCAATAAAAACAGATATTGTATCTTATAAAACATAGGTTGTTGTGTTGTTGGTTTTTTTGTGGGGCTTTTTATTTGTTACTTTTTTGTTTTTGTTATGTACTCTATTGAGTCATGTGTAAACAATTGGAGAGATCCTTTCAGTGTTGTAAACAAAGAACATGTATTCAGTATGAAATAAAGATGAAACAAAATGTGTTGACTTAGTTTTTAGTTTTGTATTTAAATTAGTTTTTAGCTATTCTTGAGTGGCTGTGTGACTATCACGTTTTATTTGCGAGCACCTGAAAAGAAACTTGCAAGTTCTTTGGTTCATCAGACTTCATAAGACTTTTTTCCTTTAAATTTTTAGTGTTTTTGGGAGATTTTTATCATTATTATTATTATATATTTTATTTTTTGTTTTATACTCTGTTCAGTCATGAGTAAACAATAGGAGAGATACTTTCGGTGTTTTAAGCAAAGAACATTTATTCTGTATAAAATAAAGATGAAACAAAATGTGTTGACTTAGTTTTTAGTTTTGTATTTAAATTAGGTTTTTGCAATTCTTGAGAAGCTGTGTGACTATCAGGTTTTACGTGAGCACCGGAAAATAAATAAGCAAGTAATTTGGTTCATTAGACTTCATAAGACTTTTCTTTTAATTTTTATAGTTTTTTGTGATATTTGTATTATTATTATTATATATTTTATTTTATTTTTTTGGTTATATACTCTGTTCAGTAATAAAGGAGAGATCCTTTCAGTGTTGTAAACAAAGAACATTTATTCTGTATAAAATAAAGATTTTAAAAATGTGTTGTCTTTAATTGTTTTGGTTTTGTATTTAAATTTGTTGTTTGCAACGCTTGAGTAGCTGTGTGACTATCAGGTTTTATGTGCGAGCACTGGAAAATAAACTTTCAAGTCCTTTGGTTTATTATAAGATTTGTTTCTTTTAATTGTATTGTTTTTGTGAGATTTTTATCATTATACATATAATGGCTTTTTTTTTTTTTTTTTTAATTATATACTCTGTTCAGTCTTCAGTACAAGCAAAAGGAGAGATGCTTTCAGTGTTGTAATCAAAGAACATGTATTCTGTATAAAATAAAAATGAAACAAAATGTGTTGTCTTTAATTTTTCAATTTTGTTTTTAAATTAGTTTTTTTGCAACTGTTGGAGTAGCTGTGTAACTATCAGGTTTTATGTGTGAGTGCCGGAAAAGAAACTTTCAAGTCCTTTAGTTCATTATAAGATTTTTTTCCTTTTAATTTTTATTGTTTTTCGAAGATTTTTATCATTATTATTATATATTTTATTTATTTTTTACTTGTTTTGTTTTTGTTATATACTCTGTTCAGTCATGAGTAAACAATAGGAGAGATCCTTTTAATTTTGTAAATAAAGAAAATGTATTATGTATGAAATAAAGAGGAAAAAAATGTGTTGTTTTAGTTTTGTATTTAGATTTGTTTTTTGCAACACTGAGTAGCTGTGTGACTATGAGGTTTTGTGTTACGAGTGCCAGAAAAGATACAGACTCAAACCCAGGGTGAGTGCTCTGCAAGATTCAGTTGGTAGGTGGATGCAACTTGAACTGACCCCTGTTCCTCAACTGGTTCATCAAAGGTCGTGGTATGTGCTGTTCTGTCTGTGAGAAAGTGCATATAAAAGATCTCTTGCTGCAAATCAAAAACAGTTGTTTATGTAGTGGTAGCAGGTTTCCTCTAAAGACCATGAGTTGCAAAACATCATACATTAGACACTTTATAACAGCTGAATAAACAATTTGCTGGGGTGTCGTTTTACCACTCCTTTCCTTTTGTAACAATAAAATTTATTTTGATTTATTTGTACAGTTTGTTATTTTTAAATGTTTGTAAAATTGATTTGTGTTTGTATTTGATAAATAAAATTAAATCATCAATAGGTTTACTGTTATTTGTGCATAAGAATACATTCAAGCTATATACTCCCAGACACTGAACATCTCCAGATCTATTCATAGTCTCCAATGAAAGTGGGATGTAGCTCATTGGCAGAGCACCCAATCCTTAGTTGGGCTGTTTCCTGTTCCAGACAGTAGTTCCCTCAGTTGATATATTAAAGGTTGCAATTCGTGGATAAAGCCACGGATTCACATTTAACAAGGGCTGTGGTGTGTGCTGTATTTTATGGGAAGTGCAAATAAAAGATCTTTTGCTGCTAATCATAAGAGTAGTCCATGTGGCTTTAGTGGGTTTTCTCTGAAGACCATGAGTCACAAAGTCTATGTTTGAAACTTAAATTTAATAGCCTTGGATTAAACAATTTCCTTTGGTGTCATTAAACGAACATTGTTTTATAAAATATCCATAGTTTCTAATTTTAATAAATTAGCTCTTTTTGTGGTAGATTTCTTCTGTAAGCCACGTGTCAAGTCACTACATGTTCTGAGATTTTAATAACCACTCACTAATAGTATTTTATATTATGATCAGTCATGTTAGTTTACCATTGCTTGCTTAGGTAGTTCAAATAAGCAAAACATTCCACATTTTATTAAAAGATTACAATACACTTCTCAATTACATATAGTTCCATGGTTATTTATGCATTTATTAGCTATTTTTACTTAAATCCAGATTACATTGATTATTATGTATTTATTGGTACTTTACTCTTTTTATTTCTTTATAAATTCCTAAAAAACAGTGATTATTTGTCAATCAAAGAGTTGTTAAAATCTTACAAACGTCAAATCATAAAATTGCATTTGATTCCTAAAACTATGGGGTAAACTTTATGAAGGCTTATGTTCAGAACTAAATAGCTACCGGATTCTCGCTAACTAGTTTTTGTGATTTATGTAAAATCATATGAAATTCCTATGTAGTGCACACGAAGACAAGCATGTCATAAATGTAAAGCTGATATCTCATTAAAAGGGGAGGTAATACCAATCTTCAATAGTTAATTGAGACCACCATTTCATAGAATTGACAAAATCAAAATTAATTTGGCCACAAAATCTGGGTTTCTGCATGTTCTAATTAATCCAGTAAATTGGTAATATGTTTTGCAGTAAATGAACTGATAAAAATGTAGAGAAACTGGAAAACCTGTAAATAATTACAAATATAAAAACAATTGCAGTAATAACACTATCTGACATATTGGCGGTTGCAGTTTCTTTAACCCAGTATCAGTAAAACATTCTTAATTAGGATTTAATATTTGAATGGTAGACATAAACTTTAGCCATATACGTAACTGTATTACTCATTAAAAAAACATGATACTATTTTTAAATACAGAAGTCTGAGAAAATTCTATTTAATTAAAAATAAGTATGTGAGTTGAAAATTACATTAACTTTCCGTAATCATAGCCGTTTTTGGGGGTAAGTGGGATATCTTTAATGATAATATCTAGGTTTGGGGCCCTGAAATCATCTTACATACAATATATATAAGCACATGGATTAAATTTAACAGTCTGGGTTTTTATTTTCATTTAAAATGTTTATTATTACAGTAAATAAAGTATTAAAGTCTAGCCACAATAAAATCAACTATCCATAACAAACTACATATACTGCAATATACACATTAATTACAACAAAGCATTATCTACATCTGTTCAGACTAATGGTAACCACAATAATGTGCTAAACAAATTCAGATATAAAATGATATAAAACAAACCAAATGATATAAAGCTATCTAGGTTATAACAAACTTGGCTATCTGGTTATTACAACAAATCACAATAACAAGCTATTCAGAATTACTACCACAAACTAAAGTTATCAATAGTTGCAACAAACCATAAACTAATCAAAGTTATTGCAACGAACCACAAACTAAAGTAATCAAAGTTATTGCAACAAACCATACACTATAGTAATCAAAGTTACTACAACAAACCACAAACTAATCAAAGTTACTACAACAAACCACAAACTAAAGAACCCATAATGACTTATATTCACAATAATTGCAACAAACCATGAATAGTTGAAGCTACTTAAAGGAATGCTGAAGTCTACAGAGTAGCATATAAAATGGATTAATGTTTTTCACGAATAAGAATGGTGTAATAAAATGTTTGATATGTACATGGATTTAGGATTAATTAACATTACAAACACTGATTCTTTCTTACACTCATGAATAAGATTGATGCACAAGAAAGCTGCGGGTTGTGACATAGGACTAACAATAACAAAGTTATATAACTGGTGTTCGTGCGGCAGCTGTAGGCCAATGGACACGGTTGTATAACTTCGTCCAGATGACAGTTTTTAGTCGGCGATTACACATTTCTGATTTAATTTGGATTATTTTCTTTTTTCAACACAAATTGTAATACAAATATTATAACGTTTCCATTCATAGAAATGCAATTTATGGCAAACAAAGACGTAATAACAATTAACTTATTCCGCAGAAAGAGCTGCTATTATACGGTCATTACGTGTTTCGCACAATGCTTGTTTTGAACTGACATCACGCAGTACGATTATTCATACAAAAAGAAGTTCCATTTCTTACTTTTGTACACGGAAAACGTGTTTTTAAGTTCAAAGACATTTTTGTTTAAATTTTTATATTTTTTAACTAATACCTTGTAAATACATTAATCCATTTTATACAGAATGCTGTACACTTCAGTATCCCTTTAAAATAATTAAAAGTACCCAAAATGCAACTGTCCAGTGAATACAACTTACCACATAGGGTGGGTAGAGAAACTACTTCTTTTTTAAATACGAGAAAATGTCTGGATCCGCTACTGCATTTATCCACTATAATTACAGTTATCCACAATAACTTGTTATTTCAACTATCCATTACAATTATAACTTCACTACAATTACAGTACTTTCCACTACAGTTTTACATAAAATAACTAATCACAATACAACTATCCACTGTTATAATAAATGTACATAATAACTATAATAATTACAACTATTCAGCATAATTCAATTATTCACAATAACTAAATGTATTCTACAAAATAAAATATTCACTAAATTACAATCATCCACTATAATTACAACTTTCCACTATAAATATAATTATCCACAATAACTAAAATCCACAATAATTGCAACAATCCATTATAATAAATATAAACAATAACTACAACTATCAAGTTACATACATTAAACTA
>JAULBS010098203.1:0-16464 GCA_032355785.1 Symmetromphalus regularis | reverse complement strand
GTGGAATGGAATGTAATGGAACAATATGACATTTAACTTAATGAACAAAGACAGATCCTGATGGGAGCCTAGATTCCTTTTCAACCAGCAGTTCTAATTTTTTACCCAATATAATGTAATTGTAACTAATTTTTGATTCCCCCCTCCCCCCACCTTCCAATATAAAAGATCTGTAAAAACTTTTTATTCCAATATTAAAAAATATGTTTGGACCCCGTTCCTATATTAAAAATCTTTAAAATTATGTTTGGACCCCACATCTAATATTAAATATATGCTTGGACCTCTTCAATATTAAAAATCTTTTTAAAATATGCTTGCACCCCTTTCCAATATAAAAAAATCTATGAAAATATGTTTGAACCCCCTTCCAATATTAAAATTATTTTATAATATGTTTTGACCCTATGTTCCAAAATTGCTGCATCTGCCCGTGTTTGTTGTTGAGTTTACAGTATATCTTATATTTTAGTGTAACATTATTGAACTCACAAACTATTTAACTATTTCTGCAAACTTTCAAGATTGCAAGAATGATGAATTCATTTGTGCTTGGCTTGCATAAGACTTTATTTTACATTCTTATAAAAAGACATGTTTCATATTAAATATCGGTGAATTATATGTTACTTTAAGTTGTAGTCATTTAACGATGAAAATGACTAATAAATGAACAATTATCACTATTAACTAACATATATTATAAATGGCTTAAACAAAATAAAATCAGTTACCTGAAGAAAAATTGCATAAATCACAAATCGTTTATGCAGATTTTCAATTCTGACAGCCCCGTTTTGGATTGATGAGCCCCTTGATATGTTAGGCTGATTTCATTTCCAATCAGTGATTTATAATATAGAATTGAGAGAATTATTTCTCAAATCATGGCATGGGATTATTAAGTCAGCCAGTAGTGTTGCTTATTTTAGAGTTATGGCCCTTGATAAGACATATTTTGGCAGGGACCATAATTCTCAAAATTTGTATATTTAATATGTTAATTTATATATAATATTATATATTGAATATTATGAATTTATGTGTACATGGAATATTATGTAGTTATTATATATGGAATATTATTAATTTATGCATATATGTAATATTGTGTATTTATGTAAATATGGAATATCTATATTTTGTCTCAGCACCATATCTAAAATAGTTATCGTATATAGTATAGAATTTCTATACATGAATCTTGTTAATTTTTGTTGTATTCTTGAAAAATGTGAATATTTTTATACTTGATCAAATTGATTTTGTAAGTTTGTATGCTACATAAGTCTTTCAATCCACATTTGTATGTATGTATGTATGCTATATATAGTACAAAATATTTAAACCTGTATTCAAACTTGACTAAAGGTTTGAGAAAGAACTGATGGACAAGCCAGAATATTTATGTGAGAACATCTTAAATGATGTTAGCCATTGCACATTAGCCAAGGCATTATAATCATTATAACCCCTGAAATTACGAAAATGTCCACAGCAAAATAAATGCTATGGAAAAATAGTGTCGGCAATTTTAGTGTCCACATGTTTCCAACAGAGGTTGCTAAAAAAACCCACAAATATCCTTGAATCTTCCGCAGCAAACAAGTGCTGTGGAGAATGAAAAGCTCTGCGACAATCTCCACGGCATTGCTAATTGCTGTGGACATATTTCAGGAGTTGCTATTATTGTTTTTTTTTGTTTAACGACACTACTAGAGTACATTGACCTATTCATCATAGTCTTTTGGATGTCAAACAATTGGTAATTTTGACACATACATGTATATGTGAGCCAGTCTCTGATGGGCTTTGAACCACAGTCTACAGCTTGAGAGTCTGATGTCCTACCACTAGACCACCGAGGCTCACATTATTAGGAAACATAACAAAAATACTTTGATGGCAAAGAAATGAAGTTGTTAGGTTAAAAAAAAAACTTAAAAAAGTTGCTTTTATTGAAACTGTTTAACTGAAGAAACAAAAGAAAAGTAGTTTGTTTTATTTAACGATGCCTCAAGAGCACATTTTTATCTTATCATTTGCTATTGGACGTCAATCATAATATTATAGTCATTCTGGCATATTTATTTAGAGGAAACCCGCTGCCACCACATAGGCTACTCTTTCCAATAAGCAGCAAGAGATCTTTTATATGCACTGTCCCACAGACAGGATACCATGGCATTTGATTATACCCATCTAGACTCTGTATGTACGTATAAAAAGAATCAAAATGTGGAATACCGGTATGGATTATAAAAGTGTTTTAATTATATACAGCTTAAATTGTATGACATTCCAATTATTTGCACAGAGAATAATCAATTTTCCCATTGCATCAATCATGTGTAAAAACACTTGTTCATCTTATAGCATTCAAATTAGCAGAGAAAATAGTCAATTTTCCCATTGCATCAATCATGTGTAAAAACAGTCATCACATACAATGTAGCATTCAAATTAGCGTAGAAAATAGTGCATTTTTCAATTCCATAAATCGTGTTTAAATACACTTGGTCATCTTATAGCATTCAAATTAGCACAGAAAATAGTCCAATTTTCCACTGCATCAATCATTTGTAAAAACAGTCATTGCATAGGATTCAAATTAGCAAAGAAAATAGTCAATTTTTCCATTGCATCAATCATGAGTAAAAAAAAAACACAAAAAAAAACATTTGGTCATGCATTTGAGTAAATATGTTTTAATATTTGTTTCTAATGGTTATATAGTAATGTTTTGTGCTTAATTAAACTGTATGGCATTCCAATTACTAGTACAGAAAATCTTCTATTATTCCATTGCTACAATCGAGTGTAAAAACACTTGGTCATTATATACATGTAGCATTCCAATTATTAGCAAAGAAATTTTTCTTTTATTCCATTGCAACAATTGAGTGTAAAAACAGTTGCTCTTCACATATCATTCCAATTGTTAGCACAAAAACAATTTTGTTATTCCACTGCAACAGTCATGTGTAAAATTACTTCATCATAGTATGACTTCAAAATTGTTAGCTAAAAAAACTGTGCAGTTTCATTCCATCTGTCATGCAAAGACTTTGTAATTGACATTGTATGGCATTCTGGTTATTAGCACAGAAAACTTTATGTAATTTCATTGTAAAATTCTTGTGTAACTTCAGTTACTTATGTTTTACATCCCAATTAGCTATTTATAAAAGGTTTGTTAATAAAACAGATAGCATTAAAACAATTATACCTTTACTTAATTAATAAAACCATTTTCCTTTTTGTCGCACTACCTCCAGAAAAAGTTCGGAGTCAGATCTGGAGGGGATGTGGGGATATGTACCCCTTCTAAGAAATCATAAATAGTCTAAATGTTATATCTACATTTTCTAGTTTCAAGTTTTGTATACCAGAACAAAAACAACTTTCAAAGCATATATTTATCATATTTATCAAGGAACTCAAGTCAGAATTAGACTTAAACCAAATTGACAAAATCTTAGTTTCTACAATTCTGAATTAAGTAGCACAAAAAAAAACTAAATAATATTTATCAGTCTTAAGACCACTGATAAATATGGTTAAAGATTTTTGTTGGAATTTATGTTCAAATCATAGAAACTAAGTTTTTTTTGTATGACAAATCTAGTTCAAACTGAATTTTCTTGATAAATGCAGCCCCAAATGCCCTTTTTGTGATGTACTGCCTCTTAGAAACATCCCTATAACCACTGTTACTGTTAGAAAAGTATCTGTCATTTGTCATCTTAGACCATAGAATATCGTCCTCAATTTCCATCAGATATAATTCTGTACAAAATATTCAGTTTCTAATTATTATACCATTACAATAACTCCCTGCTGTATATCATAAAATCTAATCTTCTATTCCAGTAAATAGGGATGTAGAACTTCTAGTCACTGATCCACTTCAGTAACTCCCTGCTGTATATTGTAGAATATAGTTCTCTATTCCAGTAAACAGGGATGTACAACTTCTAGTCACTGATCCACTTCAGTAACTCAATGCTGTGTATTGTAGAATCTAGTTCCTCTATTCCAGTAAATAGTGATGTACTACTTATAGTCACTGATCCACTTCAGAAACTCCCTACTGTATACTGTTAAATCTATTCCTCTATTCCAGTAAATAGGGATGTACTACTTCTAGTCACTGATCCACTTCAGTAACTCCCTGCTGTATATCGTAGAATGTAGTCCTCTATTCCAGTAAATAGGGATGTACAACTTCTAGTTACTTGTCCACTTCACTAACTCCCTGCTGTATATGGTAGAATCTAATCTTTTATTCCAGTAAATAGGGATGTACAACTTCTAGTTACTTGTCTACTTCACTAACTCCCTGCCGTATATTGTAGAATCTAATCTTTTATTCCAGTAAATAGGGATGTACAACTTCTAGTCACTGATCCACTTCAGTATCTCCCTGCTGTATATTGTAGAATCTATTCCAGTAAATAGGGATGTACTACTTCTAGTCACCAATTCACTTCAGTAACTCCCTGCTGTATATTGTAGAATCTAATCCTATATTCCAGTAAATAGGGATGTACAACTTCTAGTTACTGATCCACTTCAGTAACTCTCTGCTGTATATTGTAGAATCTAATCCTCTATTCCAGTAAATAGGGATGTACAACTTCTAGTTACTGATTCACTTCAGTAACTCTCTGCTGTATATTGTAGAATCTAATCCTATATTCCAGTAAATAGGGATGTACTACTTCTAGTCACTGATCCCCTTCAGAAACTCCATCAAAAACAATGGAACACAAAAACGCTTAAGTACAAATAATTTTATAACATAAAATGATGATAAATGTATGTGCATTCATACAAATATTGTAAAAGTATTTCTTATTGCTTGGCATTAATTAAATTTTGTTTATGCAAACAAATAAAATGTTATTTACAACATGTGTTATGTAGTCTTTTGTTAGCTTAAAAGATTTGGCTATTACAGACTTTCCATCCATTAAAATTACAAACTTTTGTTTTGCTTAAAACATCCTTTTCGAAATATCAAAGGGATTTAGTAGTCGTTTGTAGCAAGACAAAAAAAGCATTTTACGCAACAGGATGGCATCAACCTTGAAACTAGTCCATTTTGTTTGCGAGTGTGTGAAGTGTTATTAAAATAAGGATTACTTATGGGGTACTTGTTTGGAAAATCTTAAAAATACGTTAAGGGGAATGTCCGAATAACTCGTCATTCCTGAAAAATAATGTAGATGAGGCCCGCCACAGCAGTCCCATTAGTTTTCAGGAATGGAGTGTTACGAAGATCATTCTCCTACTTAAAATACACCATTTTATATTAAAGTAATGTTGATAGTTATTTAAAATCATCTGTTAAATTGCGATACTTTAAAATGTAGTTTTTGTATAGTTATTAAATATTGGGTCCACTTATCAACAACCTCATGAACTGACGTATTTCATCTGCATTGTATTGTGCATATACATCTTGTGTGCTATATGCAGGTATATTCACGAGTGTCCTTGCACGTACAAAACAAGACAATAACTCAATTACTTTTTTTACTTGGGATCTACCATTTTTACAGTGTTATGAGTGGGGATAGGCACGTTATCATATTTGCAGTTAAGTTTAAGAATTTATAATTATATAATTTATGAATATATATATATCTTGTCATACAATGAACTTGCATGGACTTTATCAATTTTTAAGGTTAGTGTGTGATTTTCATAGATTTTTTTTATTGCAAGGTTTTATAATTGAATGGACTTTGTGTACATGTGTCATTTATAAAATTAAGTTCTCACCTGACAAAGCCAAATTGTGTTGAAGATGAGAGAAGACGAGTGTTTTCGTGACCCAAAATACATTTAGACTTCTATCAGATTATGATACCGATACTGTTTGTGAAGATATTTTTAATTTGGAAAATAATTTCAAGCCAAACTTTAGTGAGGAGGATAAAAAAAAAAGGTTGATGAATCTGAACTGTATTCAAATATGAGTGATGCCGAGATCGTGGAGAGTTGTGAAAAATTTGTGTATGGATAAGAACATGTTAACACCACATTTCCAGAGACTTGCTAATCCGAAATCTGACCAGGAAATTCAGATGGTACAATCCATAAGGTAAATTTAATTATTTGCTTTTCTTTCTATATGGGATGGGCCGGTGCAGGTAGAGGGGGAGGGGATTTGCTCCAATGGACCAAAGAGGATCAAGTGACTATTAGGTGTCAAGATATGTGATGTTTTTATGACTCATGGTCTCTACAGGAAACTTGCTAGCACCACCTAGGCTACTCTTTCTTTTTCTAGTTGCTTTCCCATAGAGAGAACAGCACATACCACACCCTTTGATAAAGCAGTTCTGGACCAGTGGTTGGTGTAAGAGCCATGCTGAAGGCACACACTGCCAAAATGTTGGGACATTATATATGAATAACAGTTCAAACACACCCATCAAGGCACAAGTTCTATCCTCAAACTGTTACCCCTGGATTAAATAGTTTACCCAAGATGAGAAGAGGGAGGGAGATTTTAAATGAGATATGGCAATTAAATTTGTTCTAATTAGCTAACATATAAAAACAATATAGAAATAAAATGTATTTGCTTTATCCTAAAATCTGAATATTATGAAAACTATGGTAAGAGTTTAGGAGGGGACGGAGAGAAAGTGGGGAAAAGGGAGTGTGGGTAGGTGAAAGTAGAAATAAATCGCTATCATTTATTGGTTGCTCAGTTGACAATAACCAATTAAAATGCATGGAAATCATTGTTTCTTACTACTGTTAAAAAGCATTGGCCCACTGTAATTACTTCAGCCAATTGTAATTGCGCTTTTTTAGCTGCTTAGAAGAGAAACAGGCAAAAAACCTGACCTCATTCCCCCCCCACTCACCCCAAAAATTATCTCATGGGATTTAGGTGATTCACAAGCGATCCTGGGGAGATAGAATCTATGGAATTCTACGGATCCGTGGACAATTCTCAGCCCTGATAATTTATCACAGTTATTAGTAAAATATCAAGAAGTTATTCACTTCAATGTAGTAGACGGAGCTAGTTTAAAAGAATGGCATTCTTTAAAAGATGAGTCAAGTGTTTTTTCTGGACAGGGGTATGGCACTCCAAACTGACGGCACATCTTGCGAAGAGCTTTTTCATATTCCTTGTTCAACTTGGCAGACTGCTGGAAGGCAAATTTTATGTCTTCTATTTCTTCAAAGAATCCCTGTGAGAAAAAGAAAAAGAAAAAAATTAAAAAAAAGAAAAAAAGTTCCAACTTTACAATAGAAAAAAATAACACATAACTTTTTAGATTATATATGGTTGCTACGGTAACAAAAATTGTAACTGAAATGTACTAAAATAGGGCTAAAAATGCATAAAAAAAAAAAAAATTCTCATAAAACATTTAATATTCAGTATATCTTTTGAAATTTTATAAAAACATTTGACCTTTTGTTTAATTTCCATAACCGTTTTCCTTTTTGTTCTACAATCGCTAGAAGAAAAGTTATTGTTAAAAACAACGGTGCCAATGTGAAGTACATCTATAATATGCATCTGCTGTGAAATAACTCTCTCCATGTCTGGATGTTAACAAATCTACATCACTTACAGTGTCAAGGCCTTTCAGTTCGCTTCTTAGTTTTCGGTTTTCTTTCTTCAACTTGTTTCGTTCGTGAACAACCTCTCTTAAAACATGATCCTCGTCTATAAAAATAAAATAAAAATGGTGTATATTCATAAATCATTTATGAAAGCAAGCGCGTAATTACCCAGGGGGCATTGCAGCATGTGCATCCATGTCATTTTCACAACAAAAAAAAAAAAACGAGAGAGAGAGAGAGATATATATATATATATAGAGAGAGAGAGAGAGAGAAAGAGAGAGAGAGAGAGAAAGAGAGAGAGAGAGAGAGAGAGAAAGAGAGAGAGAGAGACAGACAGAGAGAGGGGGTGTTATTAATTAAAGATGATCCTGAATGTCATTGAAATATGCTATATTTGCAGAGCCCCTAGACTCTTCGCCCTAATTTTGTGCTTCCACTTCAAGTTAGGTATAGCTACGCCCCTGGAAAGGCTAAATTATAAAAACCATGGGTGGATATATATGAGGTTGATTTGGTGTATGCTACATGTTGTATTTTGTGAAAATTAGCCATCCTCCTTTGAAAAATTCTAAATCTGCCACCGAAAACAAATGTCTACCAAATCAGCAATGTGACAACATGGTTGTCAGTGTTACTGTCTAAATTCTTTATAAATATCTTACTATTTTCAAGTTGCTGGTTGTGTATTTCAGAATAACATGAATTTTACCTGAAGTTTGCATATACTCATACAAGATGGAAAGTGAAAGGTGTTCGAAAGTGTTACCATCAATATACACAGGACTCACTAGCCATAGTCATTTTTTATAACTGTTTCCCCCATATCCAATCACCAAGCCTCGAAATTAGTAACAACAATAGACAATGCTGTTGCAAAATAATGCTGTTGAAAAATAAAGCTGCTGCAAAACTGATCTGCGACAGCATTTTTATCATTTTCGCGTACGTACTTTGTTATTTTAACTAAATTGTTGTTGCAGGGTGATCTGTATTTCGATGACAGAATCACCCAAATAAAAATAATTTTAATTAAAACAATTTACTTCTGCTCACACAGTTTAAGCAGAGGCAGGGTGATCTGTATTTCGATGACAGAATCACCCAAATAAAAATAATTTTAATTAAAACAATTTACTTCTGCCCACACAGTTTAAGTAGAGGCAGGGTTAATATTATCTGTTCAAGTTTCACAGCAACTATTGCACAGCATCAATTTCAGTGACTTTAGGATAAAAAAAACACCAGAGCACAACAACATATGTAAAATGTCTTCATGGACTATGATGGCAAATTCAGTCCCTATAGAGCTCCCTGACAACTAAAATACAACTCCTGCTAATAAAATATTAAATTTTTTTAAGATAATTGTTTTCATGAACATCTTTTGTCACATCTTTTTTGTCCTGTTTGCATCTAAACAATCAGTAAGAAATGTGCTCTCTTTATGAACTGTCACTCATAGTATACTCTTCAAAAAAAGTAGGGGAACCTGAAATATTAATATCAATAATAGCTAACATGTTTTGATGAAAGACATCCTAGTAAAAAATGTTCAGGTCTATTCCCACACTGAACATGATTAGGACATGATAAGGAGATGTGTGTGTCAACGTCAAAGACCGCTGACCACTTCAGCGGAACTTGGTCAGGCACTGCAAGAGTAGTAGAACAGACTCCCTCAAATGGCCATTGGGAGACTCATATACAGTATGCCTCATCGATTGAATGAATGTCTGACTCATCATGGCAGCATCCCCCACTACTGATAAAAAATTAGTCAAATTTCAAATTTCACTTCTGACCCTAATCATCCTTCAATATCTAATATAATACTGAACTACCAGTTGTAACGGCCCAATTAATTCACTTTTATCATATAACCATTTCCCGCAGCTAATATACCTTACAATTTTAGCAATTGTAAATTCTTATTAGAGTTAGCCTGCATTTTTTGAAAGAGTACATTTGGGTGATTCTAAAACTTCTTATCGAGTTTTAACATGAAGTGCAAAAGCCATTCAAGGGCAAGCAATTTAGTCTGAAATGTGTCCATAGTGTATTCCAATCCTGTACTACAAAATAAAGAGTTATCTCCCCTTCAAGTCTGCATAACACTAAGGAAGAGGCTAGATCCCGAGCATCTCGAGCTGGCGTCATAATGCTTTTACTCGTGGTAAAGGGACCATGTTTCTTTTTTTTAAATCGTTTATAAACTAACCCTAACTCTAACCCTAACTCCAGTTAGGGTTAGGATTAGAATAAATAGACGCCATGACACCAACTCGAGATGCTCGGGGTCTAGTCTCTTCCATATGACTAAAATTGCTGATTCATTTCATACCTGCTCCAGGAGTAGAATGGGATCTTGACTTAGGGCCTCGCGTAATGATTAACTCCCTTTCCAGTCGCAAAACTTTATCTTTCTCTTCTTTCAACTTGGTTTCCATAGCAGCCAACTTTAACTGTAACATTCACAATTTGTTTGATTGGTTGAACACTTATTTTAACAGATAAAAATATGATCTATCAGTTGACAAGGTTTTAGTATTACAATATACTGCTATATTTTAAAACACAATTTTTTATAATTACAATTCACATTTCAAAATATTGCAGAAAATGGAAGAAATTAATTTACTAATTATAGTTAAAAGTTATATATATTAAAAGAATCTGAAGTCAATCATTAGTTGTGCCTTTATAGCTGTTCCAACCAGTGGTTTATCAAAGGCCATGGTATATGCTGTGTGAAAGTGCATATAAAAGATCCCTTGCTGCTTATCAGAAAAAGTAGCCTATGTGGTGGAAGCGGGCTTCCTCTAAGAAATATGTACGAATGATCACATGTTTGATGTCCAATAGCCGATGATGAAATACAAATCAATGTGCTCTAGAGGCGTCATTAAATAAAACAAACTTTACTTTACCTTTATAGCTGATGAAATACGAACTAACATTTTCATTGGGCTTTACTACCAACACCACATCCTCACAACATCAGGGGTCACTTGAGTCCGTGGGACCCCTTACAAATATAGTTCATAAAAACCCAGGCTGCGCTATCTACATGTACACAAAAACATTTTTGGTGAGATCAAACTTTAAAATATTATCCAATCAGATCGCCCTTTTTATAAGCCAGATCTGTAAATGATATGTTCTTGTGGAAAATACCCAATACTTCGTGAAGTTGATTTTTCACAGTGAAACTATCACTGAATATAAAGTGCCTGTTCTTCTTTAGTAACAATTCCTTACAAAGAAGGCAACTGTCATTATTTTGCGTTTTTAGTATTACCTCTGAAACAGACGTTTCTGATAATCTCTACATAATCTTCCATGATTAATTATTTACATCGATAAGGTGAAGGCCGATGCACTGAAAGCTAAACTGTGATCTTCTCATGATGTGAAGCATCCAATCAAAAACTGTTTTCTCAGCCTGAGTTTTTATGAACTATATTTGTCAGGGGTCCCACGGACTCGAGTGACCCCTGACGTTGTGAGGATGCCAACAATCACTCCCACCACTCATCCTAGCATGTTTCACTCTTGTGGAAAATAAAGAAAACACAATGTTTTCCTTTTCATTAACCATCTGCTTACGTTGAGTTCCGACAACAGTTCTATGTTGGACATGTTCTGCTTCACTTCTTTCTCATATCGCCTCATTAGCTGGTTGTGCATTGTCAGAAGTCTAAATTAAAACAATGATGCCTCAAATTAATTAGCATTAAATCTGTAATTTGTGGATAGAAACATGGAAAGAATTTTGACAATAGACCAATAACAAGAGGGAGGTGTAAGAGAGGTCATGGACTCCTTCAATCAAATATATTTTAAAATAATTTGCCATTTAACATTCTTTCTAAATCAAACATTCCCCACCCTTCAAATGCAGTTACAAAACATAACCAATTGTCTATTAGGTCTACTCTTGACAAAGAACAATTTTTCTTTCTTTTTTCATGAAGTTTATTACCACGAACTGCCACTTTTTACAGTAGTTTGATACACTCCTGTAGTATGAGTGTATCAATAAAATATACAAACAAAAACCAAATTAATCTACAGGTTTATGTGAGGTAGATTTATATTAGTAAGAAGAGAAACAAAGAAGAAAAAAGAAAGAAAAAAAAAAGAGATGAAATTGTTTAACTTCATCTGACAGATGTTTCAAAATAATAAAAGAAAAAAAGATTGGAACCATACAAGGATAGAGACAAAAATCCTATGTATTTATATTGCCATACTTGTTTGCTTTTTCTAAATCAGCCATATTTTCCACTTTTTCCTCCTTTTTTCGTGGAGCTCCAAACACTCCAAGTTGCCAGGATCTGGGTTCGGTTTGCACATACACACTGAAATAAGAGCCATAACAGTCCAACAAACTCCAATGCTATATCAAATCATCGTGTTAACAAAAACTATACTATCCATCCACTAAATATCAATAACTGATAAAAATATCTATAATTTTCATAACTTTCATTTTAAGATTTTTAAATTCTGCTCTCCAGTTTTTATGTTTGGTTTTCTCCTGATGATGTCAACATTTAGTTGACGAAACATTGAGATTTGAAAATTGTTGTTTTTAACAGACTTTTCTTTTATCATTTTAAGATTTAGAAATCAAGATCTAAAAAAAAATACATTTAAATGAGTACCTCGGGAACAGACCCAGAGGGAAAACATTAGGGCATGTTCCCATATTGCAATCATCCATTTTCAGTGTTTTTACATTGTAAATTATCATCAGGCATGCAGATATTTTCTAGATCTTCATTTCTAAGTCTTAAATTTGATCGCTTTCAGCATTTTCTTTATGTAGTTCATTATCTAAACTTTTTCATCCCTACATATAATTTTTGACTGCTCTATTTTAAAAGAATGATCAGTCCATTTAAAACAAATGGGGGTGGGGTAGAAACACCCTATCAATCTTACTCTCGTGAAGTAACATAAGTTTTCAGCAGACGTTCTATTTTTTTCTCCTCCTGCAGCTTGGCCAACTCTTTGCGAGCAGCATCACGTTGTTGTTTCACTAGATGGAGTTTCTTCTTTAAAACAATATTCTCAGCGGTAGACTACAAAGAGTAAGAAATGAAGAAACTGGTCATAAAATACTAAAATGATAACTTCTATGGCCCAATGATAATTTTCAATGTATGATTATTTAACAACCCCCAGCAAAACAAAATTATTGGCTATCAGGGGAATTTTCAATGTAGACCAAATTACATTTGAATGAGTACCTCAGGAACAGACCCAGAGGGAGAGAATATAGGGCATGTTCACATATACAGTTCTTGCAAATTTTACTTTAAAAAAATAGACTTTTCAAAGACTTTCAAGGTAGGTTTTTGCAATTTTCAAAGTCATTTTTTTTCATTTTTTTCCACAGGTTTTTAGATGGAAATTGCTGAGAAGAACAAAATTTGTCATAATGGTAGTTAAAGTCATGGTTGATTTAGTATTATCACTTGATGTGGAACATTCACCTGCACCGAAAAACAAGCAAAATTCAATGTTAGGTTATGGGGTAATCAGAAGATTAAAGGGAGACAGAGAATTGGAGTCCTTTCCTTTGGGGGTGGGGGGAATAAATAAGACAGAAATTAAAGATTTTCACAGACTTTTATTGACAAACCATAAATTCAAAGACATTCAAGACATTGAAAAATTAATTTTTTAAGTAAAGAGTTTCAAAGATTTTCAAGATGCGCAAGAACCCTGATATAGCAATCATCGATTTTCAGTGTTCTTACATTGTAAATTAATTTCAGGCATGCAGCGTGATCTTGTTACAACGGGTTCTCTCGATCCGCACCTGTATCTCACGCATGTGACCAGCTCTAGCTAAAGGATACGCATGTCGCATGGTACCATTTGCCATTACACTCAAAACAAGTGCATTGGGTGAACATTTTCTATTTTGAGATTTCTGTGAAAATAGCTTTCTAATGGTCTCTAGATTCATATCCCTGAGGCTCAAAGTAGAAATTATAACATAAATAGATAAAAATCTGTAATTAATGAGTAGTATACATGATGTAAACAATTAAAAACATTTTTCAAATGCATTTTTCTCAAAACTAGCATTTCCAATGTTGCAACATTCAAAGTGTCATTTCTTCGTAATTTTAAAAGATATTTTCATGTATTATACATCATTTTGAAGGGAATTAAGTGTAAAATAAGAATATATTAATATCGCAATTTTTATTTTTTGACTCATTGGTATCCTATAGCCAGAGCTGGTCACATATGTTGTAACTAACGGACATGTAAATGTCCAGATATTCAGCCAGGGATTTTTGGAGGGAATCTCGGAATCGACTTTTCTTAATATTCCAATAAATGAAAATCATATAAATCCAATTTTTGTAAATCATGAAAAATGTATGTCTTGAGTTGAATAAATTAAATACATATTTAACTTGTTTCATAATTTTTCTACAATGTTTTGGTTAAAATTAAAATGGATCAATCAGTTATTATATCTTATAATATAGACTGGCTCTTAAAGCATTTGGGGCATGTTTTTTGTTAATGGAATATCGGAATATTTCTACTGATGAGAAAATACATATTATTATTATTATAATTTAGGTGCATAATTTCCAAGTTGTACGAGAGCGGTTTATCATACCCATTGATTGAAATTACAGGTGCTGTATGGGTGTGATCGCATCCGTGCACCTTAAAAACTAAGGTCTGAAGTTAATCATTTGGTGCAAGCTGATTATAACTGATGATATTATAACCAATTTCCAACAGTACATAATAGCAGCTTATTAAAACAGTGTGAATGAGTGTCATTAGATATAGTTCGACTAAATATTATCTCCCTAAGGAGGAAAGACTATATTTATTAGATATAGTTTGATCTTACTAGTACCTGTGAACAAGAATGGATGTCTATTAATGACATTCTGACTCCTAAACAACCAGTCTTGTCTACGTCAGGGTTCCAAGATTCACGAGTAACAAAAACACAATAATTTCTTCATCCAAACATTTTTGGTTTTTTTTTTCAATCTTGTCTCAGTCACGCTAATCTGAAATAAATGCAAAGATTTATAAAATGAGCAATAATTACTAGTATTCAGCACGCAAAAAAAAGAAAAAAAAGAGGATAATAATAAAATTGTATAATGTGATGAGGATTGTTTAATGGCAACCCAATATAAAGATTAATCAGCGGCTATTCAGGCCTGCAGAATTGAAATCGCCCGCTCGCTCCAAGTGGTTTAGAAAGTTCCGGGCGAATCATCATCAAAATCCACTAGCCCGTTGGGGGACTCACGATTTTTGAAGTCTGTGATGTTGATTTCTGAATTCATAAAACGTTCTGTAAACCGCGCGATTTCATCTGATCTCTAATGTAAAGATGTCGCCATTTTGACTATGCTAACTTTCAGATAACGAGGCCAAGTTTGGAAAACTCTGCTTTCTCTATGTCTTTTTATAGCACATTCTCTGGTGCCGGATCTTCCTGTTGTTTCACTTTGTGCATCTCATCTGCTATGTCAACTTCTAAATAAAAATGTGGAAATATCTTGAAAATGTTTCTAAGCCACCAGAAGAAAAAAAATAAGAGGAGAAAACAAGTGATGAAATTAAATAAAAGAATAAACTGTATGAGAAGGAAATTCGCAACCGTTCTTGCCAATCTTGGGAAGAAAAATCGAAAAATGTCTAGACAGATGAAACCAGGGACTAAGGGAATGGATAATTTATGAAGAAATGCGAAATGTTATGTTTTGCTTTTGCACTTTTTGTTATGCATCTTCCAAAAGACAAAACTGAAGCACAAACCATGGCCTTCATTACATTAGTCATGGACTACTGGCTAAAATGAGAAATACGTAAGATAAATCATTTTAATATGACAATAGGCCCACTTGCTCCAATCCCCCCCCCCATCGATGGGACTGGGTATTTTACCACATGCAAAGCTAAGTCATGATATTGCCAAATTAATATAATATAATAAAAACATTTTTAAATTCGCACTGTATGGCTTTGTGGTCCAGTGACAGGACATCAGACTTTCAAACTGAAGAGAGTTGTTCAAAACCAATCATGGCATTGCAGGCTGGCTCAGACTTGACAATGTCGAAATTTCCAAATGTTTGACATCAATACCGACAGTAGCTATTGATTAATGAATCTATGTGTTCTAATGGTGTCGTTAAACAAAACAAATTAAAATCCAACAAATAAAAAAAGAGCAAATTTCAAATTTGTGAATGTCACTTTAAACTTAATTTTAAGAGATTTTGTGAATGTAAATTTAGTTTTTCTATCCTAACAGTACCACAAAAAAGTCAATTTCGCGTAATATCATGATTTGTTATCAATCTGATACCAAAACTATTACCGATAACAATAAACACAGTGCAAATGTAGTAGACTATGCGTCTAAACACCGGCCTGAACTTGTTTACTTTCCGAATCTGTCAAGATGGGACACGAGACTATTGAAACGATGGCCGTATATTTACATAAAAAGCTACCCTAACGGAATGCCTGTTGTTTCAACGATTGGGGTACTTCCGGTTTCTAGTACGAGTATGCAGTAATAATAAATGTATGTGATGTCAATAGTTTAGCTATTTCAACCAGGAAATAAATGTTCTTTAAAACAGTCTACAGTCTGCTATAATAGTACCAGTATATATTTTCTGGGTGTTTCTATGTGTAGGGCTAGATGTCTAAAAAAAATAAAATAGTGAAAAAAACAACAACAACAATAATAATAGTAATTTAAAAAAAAGGTACGGTTATAGAATCTGTCCGCCACCAAGTTAGTAGTGAAATCCTCAAAGAATCAACATTTTGCAACTTTATTGT
>JAULBS010098192.1:0-16465 GCA_032355785.1 Symmetromphalus regularis | reverse complement strand
ACGACCAAACGTAATGACTGGGTCCAAATGTGTGACGTCAATATTTTCGCGGCAAATATTAATGATTACGTCATATACTGAGCTTTCCTTTTCTATTTTAATAAGTAAACAAGTTAAACAATATTAAGTAAATTTTAGAAAATTGTTGTATTAGAATAGGGATAACGTCACTGTGTTTCCTTTTTAATAATATGATTTTACAATCCACTAAGTACCTCAATAATTAGACCTATATACCTAAGGGATGTAATTTCAGTAAATATTGTTTACTTGGCTCCGCCCATTTTTGTAGTTCCGTCACAAAATATGAATATGAGTCTATATTTTCACTGTGACTGTTATACACTGCTATAACAAGGCAAAAAACAAAAAAAACTATGAATACCATTTATATTTTCACTGTGAGTCACGTGACATATTTTAGAGTGAAAATATGACTTTTCACTAAATATCACTTTTATGGTTTGTGTATATCAATATATTTCACTGCTATGCATATAATAAAAACGAATATTTTTCACAGCGATGATAAGGATGGAATACGAATTCATTACAAAGTGAGGTAACTACCCATTTTAACATTCCGAACATCTCGGTCATTTCCGGTAATATTCGAATGTCGTACGTGTTTTTTTTCTTTTGTGTTTTTTTTCTTTTTTTTTTTTCTTTTATAAATATTACATTGATATTTAATTATGATAAATATATTTATTACCCATATGGCTTAATATATCTTGGTACATAACAAAGTGTTACGTCCTAGGACTACGTGATACTGGTACATAATAATTTTGACGTCATACGACGTCATATCTTTTTAGCATGGTTTGTTTCCAAAAAAGGAAAACGATTGGTTTTATTTTTGTTCTTGTTCGTTATTTTTTTTATATAAATTTATAATGAGTAATAAATAGGATATTAAACTCGCTTCCATTTCGCATCATTTTATGTCCCTCGTGAAATAATTCTCACTCGGGACATAAACATGATACGAAATGGAAACTCGTTTAATATCCTATAATTATAAAATAATAACCGCGTACCATAGAAATGCATTATACAAATAATTACCTAACATCCCCATTTTTATATGGATTTGTCTGACGTCTGTAAAAAAAAGAAAGATGGCGGTCAAATTAATGCTGTCTTGAAATGCAAAAACAATACTTTTTACCACCGTTTAAACAATACAAAACCAATGGACACACCAATCCAGACCAAAAATAGGAAATATTTTTATTTTCGAAAAATATCAACATTAATGAGGTAAGTTATATATTTGTTTTTTATTCGTCAAAAACCCTATATTCCTGAACCAGTTTTCTGTAGATAGGCAGGTCTGTAGTCAGCAATGCTGCCATAGAAGCTTCCATAAAACTGATTAGGGGTAGTATCTTACTGACACAACAAAAATATAAATAAATTATGTAGTTAGATCATTTTCTTGAAATTACAACAATAAAAAGATTTTGTGTCAGCAATTATTATAATAAGTGTTGTCCAAGTTTCAAGAGCTCTCTCACAACACAATCTATACCTGCATTGTTATACAAACAGTGTTCTGGATTTTGTCATCTATGGTCATCATATGCATGTAGAGAAAATTGAATAGCATTTATTGAATTCAATTCGGTTTATTCATAAATACATGAACAGTATTTATAAATGAATTATGTTGCAGTATAACTACATTCCTAACACCTCAACTTATTACATAAACATGTACATGCTAGTAAACAAAATAGGCTGAAGTGTTCTGAATGTTAATTTTCATAGACTGGTCGTCTCCATAATTCCTCAGAAGATGCCCTTTATCTCCCCCTCTTATTCCTACTATAGAATAAGTAAACTGAATTGTTATTAAATGTAACTCTCTGGTCGTTTCACAAACTTTAATTTTAGAACATTACAACATAATATATAATACTCTATCAAGATTCAAACACATTTTACAGACAAATTTCTGTTTTATTCCAAACACATCAAATCATCAAAATTAAGATTTACTTTTCAGTAAGTATTAGCAGAAAATACACTTTCCAATAATTATTATGGGGAAAAAGTTTTCTGAATTTTGAATGAATGAAATAATTTTTACACCTGTACTACAAAAATACTAATTAATTAAATAAATACATGTATAATAAATTTTAAAAATTTTATTTTTGTTTAATGGAAAGTAATTTTTCGGGGTAAGATGGTGGGGGGAGGGGGGGGGGGAATAAAATTTTGTTTAATTAAACCAAAAACATTGGTAGGTAGACATATTTCTACATTGTAGCCCAAATTTCTGGCATTAATGCTAGAAATTCAGATTTATTCTTTCGCTTACACCAACCATTTTATTTTCCTTTCAGATAACTGATAAACTTGTTATTGTTATAATAATGGTAGATAGTACCTTCAGTTGGTTACACTAGACAATAAAACACATACAGTAATAGTATGACCTTTGAAGATGTCAAAATTGCCAGTTATTTTCTCTGAGAATTCCTTTTTAGAAATGGAAGCAATCCATCATGTATACCACCTTTCAAAACAGACTGCATTAGAAACTACTCAGACCTGCCTACCTTTCTGTTTTCTCCGTAATACTTCTGGACAGATACCCCAAAACATGGCATTTCAGCAATACAGTCAAACCTTCCGTTGGCTGATCAAGTCACCAGATTTATTTGTCAGCGTTCACTTGCACTGAGAGTATTTGCATAACTTCCAGGGTAACAGTCAAATGACATTGTACGTGTGTAGTATCAACTGAAAAAAAATAGTTTGTTCTACTTATCACGTGATGCATTCCTGACAGAGCCCTTCGATTTTCAGAGAAATCATGTTTATAGGGCCTAGGTTCCTGAAAGGGCTTTTTATGGGTAGGCAGGTCTGAATTACTGAATATTAATTACATGACTTTGATAACTACCAGTTTTAAAACAAAATAATACTGAAAATTATTTACGCGTGGCTGATTTCTTGTACTTACATGTATCTGATATAATTTTCACTTGCCAAGACTTTAAAATGCACATCCTGCTATTCTTGTTCTACATATCAAGAACAAGTGGTAAATAGTCATAGTAGCCTACATGTGTATTCAGTCCTACTGTAAATGCTGAAATTTTTTTTAAGGGAAATGAGATCCCCCATATCATTCATCATTTATTCACTGCTTTGATAATAATAGAAATGCATCTTCTTGTTTTACCTATCAGTTATGAAATGTCCTCCACATTCAACATACAAAGTTCATAGTTCGTGTGAGAATACATGTGCTGACCTTGATGCTGAGGATGACTGCCATCAAGATTCAAAACAATTGGGATGCGCCTGTGATGACGGGTATGTCAAACAGGGAAAGGAATGTGTTGACCCATCACAATGTGGATGCGTGGTCAATGGACACTACTTGAGGGTAAGGAGGAACACATGGTGAATAGTCATAGTATAAATGTTCCTAATCGTAATACTGAAAATGTTTGTATACAGATATGAGATTCTCCATAAGATATACTCAAAATTAATTAAGTGCCAGCAGATTTTTTAATAAATTTTTGCTCCTATTATTTTATTTTATTAAAGTGACTATATCATACATGTATTCAGAAGGTTGCAGTCCTCTAAAAAGAATATTTATTGAAATATACTGCATTTAAAACAGAATACCCTCAATTAAATGCACAGAAAAATGATAATTTCATAGGAAAATACTTAGATGTGTGTTAGACAGGGATTGGTGGAAGTCCTCTTTATGATTTTCTTGTTGAAATTATATATTGGATATTCTAAATACTCTATATTATAACTTTATTTTAAATTGTTATTAACAGGTTAATAACCCACACTCTTACTACATAGCTCATTGCCATACAAAATACACATGCATTAGGGAGAAAGACGGTGACATTGTGGAGAAAAAGCAGTCACTTGGAAAGTGTTCTAGGCATGGAAAATGCTTGCTTAATGGAAGATGCATCTGTAATAAGGGTTTTACCGGAAACGGAAGGAAATGTAAGTGGTGTCATATAACATTTCTATGTTTCTGTATAAATGTTACAAGTTCGTGATAACAGTTCCATTGTTAAAAAAAAAGATTGATGAGTTGTAAACATCTTATGTTTGACACCTAATTGCCACTGAAAAAACAATGTGCTGAGGTGTCATTGTTCTTTTTCTGTGTAGAATCATTGGCTATAGAACTTCTGTAACATACTCATAAGTTATTTTATGATTTTTGGACAGACCAACAGTGAATGTCAAATGTGTTGGATAATTTTGCAAATAAGACATGGTAAATGTTGAATGATTATTGATGATGGTAAAACATATCATAGTGTTCTATAAGTCATTTACTGTAGATTATTTATTAACATTCATGTAAAATATCAGTGAAGAAAAGATCATTTGTTAAATTACACCCTAGTACATTGCTTATTCAGTAGCTATCAGGTGTCAGACAGTATTTTGTCATTCATGGTCTTCAGAAGAAACCTGCTACCATCAAATATGCTGCTCTTACCAAATAGCAGTAAGGGATCTATTATAATGTGCTTTGTAAATTCAACAAGTATAAATATTGTCTTTTTTTTTATTCAATAACAACATTTTGTGATAAAACATTCTCAGAGATTCTTCAAATGCATCAACAGTAAATACTAACACTAAAAGTGCACCAAGAGATAATTGATAAATTGTTTTCATTTTTAAATAATGCAGTTTATGTTATGGTTTTCAGGCAAACCCATTGTGAATGTGAGGTGTCCTAGAGGCTACCATAAATATGGCACCAATAAATGTTTCAAGCCGATGTATGACAGAAAGACACATCACGAAGCAGCGCTAGACTGTGCCAGTGAGATTGACATGGGTCGTTTGGCCAGAATAGATAATGATGCTGATGAACAAAATATCAAGGCGGTTCTCAAGAGAATCTCCAGACGTTCAGGTTAGTTCTTGTCACTTTATCACAGATGATAGGATTGTTTGTTTAACTAGTCTATAATGTTATAGCTGATGGACCCCACCTCCTGTTGAAATGTTTTCTTTTAATTTTAGATGTAAATAGTAGATGGCTGTAAATATTTAGTATGTGTGTTTGTGCAGGGGTTGAAATTCAGGTTTTTACTAGTATTCCAAAGGAATAGTTAATTTCAAAAAGCAGTATTCTCTCTGAGAACTTACTGTTCCTTTAAAAATATTAATGATTATATATCTCACATAATAGTAATCAATTATTTGGTGAATATTACCTTTCTTATGAAATTGCTTTTAATCGTGTTGGCTACAAACGTGTTGGACCTGTTTCTTCATCTCCATTATCAACTGAACATGATCATCTTCATTAAATGACCCATCACTTTTTGATTCAATTGCTGCAATGTTTTATCAGCAATAAAATAGCCAGAAGGAGACAGTGCTGCTTTAACAGTAGTCCGATTCTCTGGCTTCACATTACGTGAAGTCATAGAATCTGACTACTTTAACAACTGACTGAACTTATAAGTAATCTTTTGATCTTGTGTGCGATTTTACCGAACACAACACAATGTTATTCATCCCTACAAAAAACGAGCTGTGTTTATTTGATATCATGTATGTGAGTTTTTGGCACAAAACATTTTGTTCACTGATTTTTCAAAGTTACATGGATGTCAAATTTCCATCTTTTAGAAATATAATACCTGTTCACGAGATTGATGCAAAATCGTGTTAATAGATATTATGTATGTATAGAGGGTAAGGATGGTGTTGGACATCACACAAAACATTTATAGTTAACGCTGTCAATACATTCTTGAAGTTGTAGTATGGAGGCATTGGAAGCAAATTAATACTGGGGCAGTGAATGTCAACTGAGCGAAGCGAGGAAGTGCTTCGGGTGTCCGGGGGTGTGGTTCCTTGGAAATGTTTTGAATTCTAGAAGCCATTTCCTGCATTCTGTTGCATTTAAAAGAAAACTTTGGGAAGTATCTCGTACACATTTTTGCAGCAAAAGTACTGGTAAAAATGGGTCTTTCACCTCTTTGGGAAATTACAGTCGCGAGATTGATTTAGCAGCGACATGTTTCAATGCAAAAATCAGAGATTGTTTGTTGTTGTTGTTGATTGGCTAAAAGTTAACACATCGCTTATTTTTTGAGGCACCAAATGTTGTCGCATGAATGGCACTGTTCCCTCGCTGGGTAAAATCAATATTTTACATATGAAATTACATCAGCGAATTTAAGTTTTATACCACAATAATCACTACATTGCACAGGGTGCTTGTTTATCCAAACCATGTCCCAATCCCGAACTCACATCAAACCAATTATAGAATTTTATATTTTGCCCAAATATTGGGGTGGTGGCCACCGTCCCTGCCACCCCAGTTACGACTCCTTGTATCATCCGCCATGTTTGCTAGAAGCAAACTTCTGCTTCCATATGTCATCTAGATGTCGATTTGTTGATGCGATATCTTCCGGTACAAATTAGCCAATCATATTGCATTTTAAAGCTGTCATGGAAGCTGAACTTTCTATCGAGTTCTGTTCATGTACAGTTCAGAAAATCTTTGTTGCAATAGCCTTTCATGTGCTCAAATTGACTCACAGATTGCACAAGAAAGCACTATTTTCACTTTTGAATTTCTAAAAACTTCTCACCTAGGAAGGGGGCTGCACACATCTTCCAGACCCTCCACCGGCTCCCTTGTTTGCCTTTCTGTCATTGGAAAATTTTCTCCTAACACCCTTGTAGTCAATCAGTTCACACTATTTTGTCCAACTGTGTACACATTATCACAAACTGTATTTTTTTCTAAAAATAAATGTTCACTGGCAGTTCTTTTAAAATTGGTATACATTGCAGCTCATGTAAGCTTATTATGTTGCATTACGTAAATCATCAGAATAAGTAACCATGTGCATATCAATGCAGCAAGTGGAACTAGAATTGAACACACATCACACCTTTGTTTCGTTCAATAAAATCGTTTCATTCATAAAATAGTGTGTTTTAACGAGAATAGCAGCTGAACAAGACGAATCTACAAGGAGATTTCACTAATCATATATTTCGATCCATAGTTGTGCGAGCATGTGTGTGAAAAGAGAAAAATAGTTTTATAAAAGGGGTGGAAGCGATTGATTTAATAGATTTAGGATGTGTGTTGTGAGTTTTTGTTGTTAAAATAGTCAATTTTACAGTACATAAAAGACAATTGCTACTCAAGCCCAGAAAGCAGTGTTTGGTGTTAAAATGTTTTACTTAACAAGGAAACAGAGTTATCACTGTTTGATACATATATTCAACCCATCTTAAATTTTGAATTGAAAAATTTCTTTAAAATAAATGATAAAACAGCACTGAAGAATAATGACAGGTTTGAAACAGAATCATATATAATGGATTATAAGGTCTTTTTGTAGCAATGATAATATTTTTGACTGTCGAGTTTCTGGTGATATGAATATTGTACATATTTAGCATGACCACAATATTACATAACAAAACAGTCCAAATCACAGCAATAGCAAATAAATAAAGATAAAATTTTGAGATAAATGAAAACAAAATATTTAAGGGTATGGTTATATTTATGTATTTTAATACTAAATGATGTTTAGTTATTGGACACTCTATTAGTATTTTAAATTATTCTTTGTAACATACACTGTGTAGTTAAGGGGCAATCTCATACATTGTAGTTGCACAAGGTGGCAGTATTCTAAAAAATATATGTGTTGACATATATTGTTAATAAAAAAAAGCATACCCTCACTTACATGCACAGAACAAATGACTATCAATTAAAGCAGTTTACTACCAGAAACAGTATAATTTTATAGGGAAATATTTACAAATGCATCCACTTTATTGTAGTTCCTCCTAACAATCATGTTGAAATGTAGAGTATACTGTCAATTAATAAAAACAGACATACTAAAAATGAGAACATGTGGGCAATGTTCATCCTGTTGAAGAATCTTCAAAGTATGATTATAAATAGAGTGCACAACATTAAACTTTTTATAATGTGGAGTTAATTAGGCAATTATGTTTGAAGGGATTGATTAGTTGTTTATCATTAATATATCCTCTCATAATATGTTTTCGAACAGATAAGGAAATATTGCAAATTTCTGTAATCAAATTCTGAATTTAAAAGCTAAATAATGTTTGTATCAATTCATTAGAATATAATCCACGAAACAGACACAATTATAGATGCTGGTTGCAGTAGAATGTTTTTTTTCTGACATCGTGTCTGCACATATGGTGAGGAAATTACCTCATATGTTTTTGAACATGTGATAGTTTTTTTTCTGTATTTTTCTGAAGGAATCAGAATTATTTCCCTTCAAAGTGAATGATATATTCAATATTGATATAAATTAAGCAGACGACATATCGAATGTAGATATATACAATGCGGTAAAGGGCTACGTTTGTATATATACATGATAGTATGTATCGCATAATCAGTTTCCGGCCAGTGATTCATTATACTTATTTTTTAATGAATTAATTACCACACTTCCACAAGTAAGTTTTTTGTGCAAAATATTTGTAGCGAATGATACACAAACTCTTCTTGTATCAATCTGTGATTTGTTTTGACGTCAGACCTTAAGTATGCACGTGGAAAATCTCGCATTAAAGAGCAGTTCGAATTTATATGATGGTACGAATTTATATGATGGTACGATATGTAAAACTTGCAAAATATATAACTTGTAACTATGACAGAGCACCTTTAAAATAATTGCATTTCTTTCAGAATTCTGGATTGGTGGAAACAAAATGGTAACATCACGGCAGCTTGGAAATATTCTTCGGGTTACCCAAGTCGACCTACCTCAAGCTGAGGTTGACGTCACAGAAGAAACATTTGTGGGCTGCAGCGTTGTGAAAAGTCCTAGAGGAAGTCACAGGAAGATAACATTCACATACAGAAGAGGAAAGTATAACGTCAGAGGAAAATTAAACATATTACTGCATAGAAGGATTAGAAAATACATTCAACAACAAGCCCACCGTAGCAAACATCTGATAAAGAGACTCGTACGTCGTCTGAGGAAGTATAAAAAAAAATACCGTAAAACAAGATCAAAGAAGTATAAGAGAAAGTATCGCTACAGGATCAAGCAACTCAAGAGGAAGATCAGAAGAATTTTTAAAAACAATAGAAAATGGAGGCATGGAGCGGTTCGCTATAGAAGACACAAAAGGAAGGTGCCCGAATCGAAAGGAGTTGCCAGAGATTTTGCTAACTGTTACAAAACAAAGGCTTTCATATGTGAATTTGGTAATAATATTTTAAAAGTAAAGGCATTTTTACATAACAGTTACAGTATCTAAAATCCTTTTTTTCCACTCTTGCATTAAATTTACATTATTTTTCGTATGTTTTACCTCTCAGAGTCATTTGAGAATTAGGCTGGCAGATTTATAGTGTATGCATTTATTATTTTATTTAGCCTATTTTAAGCAGTGTATTGAGTCGATTTTTCATGGAAATGTTAATTTTTTTCTGAAAGTTAAAACATGAGTGTTGAACAAAATTACCAACACAATGTCCATTTTGACTTTCAAATCTTCCAAAATGACAAATTGCACTGAACAGTGTCCTTGACTGGGTGTTTATTTCCAGGAGTGTTAGGTTATAATAAAATGTTGTTAATGCATGGAATATATTTTAGTTCCTTAAATATTTTTCATATATTACTCATATTTCCATAAAACATGGCTTGGGTACTTTTAATTTGTATTTAGTGCAAGCATAATTAGGTACATTAGTGGTTATTCACAATAATATTAACATACTGAATATAAATTTTAATCCCACCTCCCCATGACTAAAATTAGTTTACAATCTTCTTCCTTGATCACTACGCATTAGACAGGAATACCAGCTCCTTTCACAAATGCTTCAGTCTTTTTGGGGCTGCCAGGTCCCCATACAAATCCTCAGGCCAGGTGGTCCTCCATAGGTTACATAAATTATGATAAAATGCCCCTCCTCCCCCCCCCCCCACTTTTTATATATTCGATTGTACATTCATACTCAGGCTTTAATCCCTCTTTCTACTGAGCAAACATGCATTAACCTTTTGGTCCCAGTTGCTCAAAGCAAGGTTAACCATGGGTTAGTTAAATATTTCAAAACCAAATCATTGTAAATAGTAACTGAAGAGATATGTTGAAACTTAGATCATTATAGCCTAAGCTATCCATTAATAATTAAATCGGACGTATATTTGAACTTTCTATGATGATATTTTAAAGAGAAATAGTCATCTACCCCATGGTTAGCTTAACAATGCTTTGAATAACTGGACACTGAAGGGGCCATTTCTCAACACGCTGTTATAACCATAGTTAACATTAGAAAATAAGTGTGGTGTGATACTTTATTTTCTGGGCACATTGGAGTTATCTCCCCTAAAATAATTTTCCATTAAAAATAAATTGTCAATTTACTTTTTGGAAGATCATAGAGTTTATCTTTGCAATTTTAGTTTGAAAAAGTTTTCTCTGCAAAATGTATGCGACCGGCAATAATGGCGTAACGTTGTGCTCACATTGAGGACATACATGTACATGTAATAGCTACTTCTGGTTTTTGATTATTTATTTGATCGTTTTTCCATCAATGAAAATTGTGACATGGAAGGGAATTTAATTAATTTTCACTTTGTACACAAACTTTGGCCAGTGTGACACGGTAGGTGAAGATACATGTATTGGAGAAGATAGCCAACCCCTAATTATAATGGTGCGCATATATACATATAGCAGTCTTTGTTGATTTTTGAGCCTAAAAATATAGCAATAAATATTGCAGAAACCACAATTACAATAAACAAAAATTACAATAATAATAATATTTAGTCCATACACATCAGTTATTTTAGGTTTATATTGGGCTTTCCATTCATAATGTGTGAAGGAAAGCAATTTAGAAATACCCACTCAACCTGACATTCAGTTGTCTAAAAGATTAAATAGCAAAATGTTGGTAATTGTGAATACCCTTAAATTTAATTTTAATAAAATATGTCTTTGTTTTTCATTAGATCCTGCTTTGAGAAAACAGATACCAAAGCAATGGTACCGAAAACAGTACCCCAAGAGGATTCGAACTAAACGTGGTCTGCCCAGGAAATATGTGCTAACTCCAGAAATTGTCATCGCAAGAGCAAAGGTATATTTGATATTACATAACACAGAGTGGTACCAGCTTATAAATTGATGATCTCAGAATTCCTAAATAGGATTAGTATAATTTAAGGAACAGTCACATGGTTGAACAAGAGGGAAATCCTTCAACAAATATTTGCATTGAAATGTATTGCATTTAAAGGCATAATCCCATGGAATTTAAAGGACTTTGTGCTCTAAATATTGATTATGAATGAAACTTTCATGCATTTGTTATATTAGATCTTGTTTTCATATCACGCAAGAGATTTTAACTGAACTGTGGTATAGGGAATTCCATGTCAAGTCGATCTGTTTTTCCTCATATAAAAATTTCAAATTTTAAGCTCGGAACTCCTCGTGGTGTGAAATCAATTGGTACGAAATGTTTTTGCAGCTACAAAAATATTCAAAAGTTTTTAAATAATGGCTAACAGGGCAATACCCGTCACGTGACTCGAAAAATGTATGTAACATCTTCAAAAAAAAACCCATATGATTAAAAAAACTGTATTTGTCCATGATCATAATTAATTATTTTTAATATATTGATAATAAGAGAGATGTGGTGGTTATGTAAGTAGTTGAATGAAGTATTTCTATGGACAAATCAAATGTTTATATTTAAAATTAATTCTTTGTTTGAAAATTAATTAGGTGAAGGGTCCGTGGGAGTATGCGTTTAAAAGTGCATACTCTCAATGAGGAGAGTAAGTAATTGTTTTCCTGTAGATATACGTGTTTGCCGTAACCCGACCAACTCAAGGAAATTGGGCCCGACTCAATTATTTATTTTTAACACCTCTCTTGAATTGCTGACTACAACTTCCTGTAGCGACCAAGGTTTTTTTTCCCCACCCTCCAACAGCCTAAAAATGCTGGACACACAGAAGACATGGTCGGATGTTATTGCTGATATTTTCCCAGAAACGCTAACAAAAGACAATATGAATATTATTGTCACAGTTGCCACGAAAATAAATGACCTCACTGTGTCAAAACTTACTGTAGATGCATCTTAAATTATTGATGACACCCTGGAGTTCAATCCTCAAATCAAGGTTGGGAATAAAAAATATATATTTAACTACCTACATGTACCTACCTCAAAAAATTTAGATTTAGATGTTACGGCAAACCAACATCTTTTTTAAGGATGGCCATTATAGAAAACATTTCTACTTTGGACTATATTTATGCCTACATTGGACGATTTAGTCTAAAACTTTTAATGTTACAATATGTGACTGAGTCTCATTAAAAATGTTCTATTTTAGGACATAAATTTTTCACTGACTAAACCTCAAATACAATTTTGTGCTCATTAAACTACATCCGCAGATGACATCATTCATTAGATTTCTACCACCTCAAGATAAGTATTTTGTGAATATTTTCTTTTATTGTCTTCATTTAAAGACAGTAAAATCATTAGCAGAGGTGAGAATGATCTGCGGATCTGTTTTTGAGGACCAAATTGGTTTCTTTTGATATCGATGTAACTAAAAGGAGATTTTTTTTTTTAAGTGGAGTGATGTATGTATTTGCAAATGTTTAATTAGGTCTTAAATTTAATTTCATTGACATAACAAATTTTTGCTTTGGTTTCACAAGAAAATTCCAGGGGTCAGAATTGTCCACGGAATTCTGTGGATTTTATCTCCTCGGGATCGATCTTGCAAATCACCTAAATCTGAGATAATTTTGAGGGGGGTGAGGTACATTTTTTTGGCTGTTTCTCTTCTAAGCAACAAAAAATAGCACGATCTCAGGCAGAAATGTATCCCGGGAAAAAAATATATTTTGAAACAGCTCCCATGAAAAACAAATGAGCGGTTGGCACTTGATATTCTGTGAACGATCACGCTTTACTTCATTTTTTTATTCAGACCATTTCGGCCTTTTTCCGACACTCAACGGAAAATTGTGAAACACAGAGGATCTCTGGGTTCTTATTAGTCGAGAGCAGTCACATGGAAATCCAACATGCAGGGCTGAGAATTGTCCGCAGAATTCCGCATATTTTATCTCCCCAGGATTGATCTTGTGAATTGCCTAAATCCGATGAGATAATTTTGAGGGGGGTGAGGTCCATTTTTTTTGGCCGTTTCTATTTTAAACAACGAAAAAGAGCCAGATCTCAGGCAGAAATGATTCCCAGAAAATAAAAAATAGTTTGAAACAGCTTCAGTGAAAACAAGTGATCGGTCAGCACTCTGTATTCTGTGAATGATTACGCTTTACTTCAGTTTCTCGAAGATCACTTCGGCCATATCCAACATTCTACAGAAAATTGTGAAGTTCAGAGAATATCTGGGCTCTTATTGGTCGAGACCGGTCACATGGAAATCCAAAATGGCTGCGCCCATAAGCTTGTCACCACAATGTGACCATAGCTCATAAAATTCACGTTAGAAACAATTTGTTTCATTGGAATTCGGCGAATGGGATATGGATGATATAAAATAAATTGATAAGACAGGCAAAAACAAATTTAAGTGGAATTTGTTAGAGGAAAAGGACTATCAAAGTTCACCAGAATACACCATTTCCCTCTCTATTTCAGAAAAAAAGCTTCCTTGGAAAACCCTCCCCCGGAGCTTATGCTTCGGTCACTTGCAAAATATTTACTTTTTGGGTTTGTGATCCTGCAAACATCCCAGTTAAAGGAAATTTGCATTCTTGTTGGTTTCTCATGAAATATACCTCTGTTACATTAAAATAAACTTTCAGCTGTTTTTATCATTTCCCATTCTCAGCCCGAAACATGGCTGCACCCATAAGCTTGTCTTCCGCAGCAATTTGTTTCAATGGAATTCGGCGACAGAGGGTAGTGGGATGTAGCTCAAATGGTAGCATGTCTGTCTGTGAAGCTGTTGGTCATCGGATATATCCTTCTCAGTGGACCCATTTGCAGTTAGGCTATTTTCCGTTCCAACCAGTGGTCCACAGCTGGTTCATCAAAGCCATGGTATGTGCTATCCTGTCTGTGGGACGGGGCATATAAAAGACCCCTTGCTGCTTATCAGTAAGAATAGCCTATGTGGCAGTAGTGGGTTTCCTCTACAAATATGTCAAAATTACCATATCATTGACGTCAAATAAACAATGATAGGATAAAAATCAATGTGCTCTCGAGGCGTCGTTAAATAAAACAAACTTTAATTTCCTTGACAGTGATATGGATGAAATAAAATAAAAATAAAACAAATTTAAGTGGAATTTGTTGGAGGAAAAGGACCTTCAGTATTCCCCAGAATGCACCATTTCCCTTTCTATTTCAGAAAAAGCTTCTCACAAACCCTCCCCTGAATCAGTCCCTTCGCTCCATTGCATAAAAATTACTGTTTTTCGCGTATTATTATAGTAACATTTGGGTTTACATTTTTTTACAAATTTCAGCTGTTTTTCTCCTTTGCCATTCTCAGCCTTGAAATTCTCACATACTCGACTTCGTACAGTGTAACAGGAAGGAAGTATATTTGGTATTTTTTTGTTAATAATTCGGGGGATGCCAATCTCTAATGAACTTTGTAACAGTCTACTGATTCCAATCATGGGTGTATTTGAAAGTACATGTATGTGCAAGGAATGTATTTCCAAGCTCATTCATTAGCATACTCTTGACATTTTGTTGCTTCCTCACCCGAAGTACACGTATGTTGGTAGAACTGCACCCAAACTGGTATTTTGTTCATCCTGGCAGGAAAGTATTTTTGTAAAAGTTGTTCCCATTTAGATCTAAGTAAAAGGACCAGGTAAAGTATCCCTTAGACTGATTATCGGTCGTATTATTTTTATTTCAGTTTGTGTCAACTAAGAGAGGGGAAAGGATAAAACCTATTGAAATTTTAAAGATTTAAGCGGGTGTTAAAAAAAAAACTTAGAGTCCCTAATCATCAAACAAAGATGTCCATTTTGTTATTCTAATGCATAAAAGTTTATCCATCATACATGTATGTCTCACAGTATTTCAGTCGATTTTGAAATTTGTCATTCTCACCCCTGCATTAGCTGTGGATATGTATTTACACAGTTAGAATAGATCTGTTACAGTGTTTGTTTGAATTGTTTATAAATGCTGGGACATGCCAAGACAAAAACAAAAAAATAATAATAACTATAGAAAATCTTTAAATTTATAACTAATTTTATTGTACAAAGGACAAATTAATTTAGGTAGTCATAATCTTAATGAAACAAAAATGGTTGCTATCTTTAATTTTGATGGATCATCCATTATTTTAATGTTCCAGAGGTGAAATATGTGGTACATGTGATGGAATCATTTATACAAATTTTATATTCACTTTTGTCTAAATAAATATACAATCAGTCAGTGTGAGTATTAAAAATAGTCATTCATTGGAAATTGCAGCCATTTTTTAAAGGGCAAGTTTGATATTATTTTAAACATCAGAATTTGTTTCATCTTTTTCTAAACCTTTAAAAAGACTAAGATTAGTCACATCAGATAACTTTATTAATATATATATGAAGAAAATAGACTTTTGCAGGATAATTTGGTTGCCATCTTTGTTTTAAGAAGGCTCATCTTTTCTTATTTAAGTCATGCATAAACTATGTAGTACATATACATTTGATTGATTGATTGATTGATTGATTGATTGATTGATTGATTGATTGATTGATTGATTGTATGGTTGTTTAACAAACCTCCAGCACAAACAAATAAATATTGGCTATTGGGGGGTCATACGATGGTTAAATTAAAAAATATAAAATAAATATGGGCTGATTTGTAATAAGATAACTGTATATAATTATATTCATTCACTTACTTCACAACACATAATCGAGCATTTTGAGGATTAGAAATACACATTCCTGGATACATGGCAGCCATTTTGAAGAAAAAAATCTAATAGTATTTTAAATTTCTTTCATGTAATTAACTTCAGTGTGTTCTTAAACATAAGAAGACACTGAGATAACTACATGTAATAATAGTAATATCGGATAACGAAGAAGACAATGAACGTTTGTAGGATAATTTGCTGGCCATCTTGAGAAAATGCCAGCATCATTTTGAATTAGAAGAATGACCTAAAGAGATCATCTGTTTTAAATTCATGGTTGTATCACTAATAAAACTCAAGCTCGGTCACAGACATTGTCCGGTACAAAATTGTCATTTGTCAAGCTTTGATATTAGCGGTCATTTTGTCCGACACAAAAATGAGTTTGATGCTGTACGTTTAAAATGTGCATATTTTGTGGAGTTTCAAGATCATACACATGCTTACATTATTATATGCCTAGC
>JAULBS010098181.1:0-16467 GCA_032355785.1 Symmetromphalus regularis | reverse complement strand
ACCCATGGGTTCTCATGAGTGCCAGGCACGGAACCCAAAATGTGTTTCCCATGAAATCTGAAATCCTACAGCCTGCAGTACTGTAATACTTGTGATGTACATGTAAGGATGTTAAAGACGTCTTGTCTAAGCCCAGATTGTGCTAGTTATAAATGATCAATAAAACCTGCAGTTTTGGCTAGACAATAATCAATATGCAGCAATCAGTTGGTAGAGGATAAAAAAAACTTTGATCATCGGCTATTGGATGTCAAACATGATAATTCTGACATATTTCTTAAGAGGAAACCTGCCACTACCACATGGGCAACTCTTTCCAATATCAGCATTGGTTTAAAAGGGTATTTCATTGGGTCCCTCTGGCCATTATGACCAATAAGCTTGCCTGTACTAAATATGACATTAGAATTTTGTAAAAGTGAAAATAACTGTCACTAAAACAAGAAAAAGTACATGTTAACATCATCCATAATGTTATAGGATAGCATTTCTCTTTACTGTTGCGTAGAGATTTTAAAGGTTAGAGCAATTAAAATTGGGTTAATAAATAGAATATCAAACTCATTACCATTTATAATAAAACTATTTCATGAGGGACATACATTTGATAATAAATGGCAACTCATTTAATATCCTCTATAGATTTACCACATCTATTACTCTGACTGTCAGCAGTATTTCTCATATTGATCACAATGCAGATGATATACTCAACCAAAAAAAGAAAGTCTGCATGTTGAAATATTTTTGTTTCGTGGGGGTGGTCACAGTAATGGTCCACTGACAGCAATCACGTGCACAACTTGTGATATTACTGCACACACATACATGTACCTCCTCCTAAATGGTGTGGTTATCTAATTCCAGAATTTCTACCATGAATGTAGTCTGGTTTATAAAATAAATGATTATTGATTATATGCATAATTTCTTTTTTGGTTGAGTATATTTGCAGACCTAGCATTAATATATCTGTCATAGTTGATAAATCAGTTTCTTGCATGGCTGAACATATCAACAGAAGTGAAATATGCCTTGTTCGCCATCAGTTTCTAACAAAACTACAAGTATTAGATGTAATTAGACATAAACACTGTGAGTTTTAGTTTTTTTTTAACGACATAACTAGAGCATACTGATTTATCAATCATCGGCTAGTCAAGTAGTCAAGTGTGAGCCAGCCAACGGGTTTTGAACCAATATCTTTGGCTAGAGAGTCTGATGTCAAACCACTGGACCAAAGAGGTTCGCTAAAATTATGTAAGATGACATGATGATGAAAATAATATTAGTTATTACAGTGTATTAATTATTATTATTAGTCGTATTGATCCTTTTCAGTGGACCCATTTGCAGTTTAGGCTATTTTCTGTTCCAACCAGTGGTCCACAACTTGTTCAAAGGTCGTGGTACGTGCTGTCCTGTCTGTGGGAAGGTGAATATAAAAAGACCTCTTGCTGCTTGTTGGAAAGAGTAGCCCATGTGGCGCAGTGGATTTCCTCTAAATAAATATGTCAGAATGACATTATGACTGACATCCATTAGCCAATAATAAAATTAAAATCAATGTGATCAAGAGGTGTGGTTAAATATAATAAACTTTACTTTTATTTTTATTATTAATTTTTATACATTTACAGTTTCTAACAAAAGTGAAAGTAATAATTAGGAAAATATTCTCTGAGGTGACAGAAGCATGAAAATATTACTTATAGCGTATGTTGTATAATCATTCTTATTTACAAATTACACCTTCACAGTATATAACAAAAGTGTAAGTATTAATTAGAAAAATATACTATGATACCACATTTTAATATTACTTACATTTGTACAGTATACATAATTATATAATCTTTACTATATATATGCTTCCAGTCATATTTTGGCAGATTGTCCTCACCTTCAGTCTGTTAGAGATAGTGTATTTGGCAATGAGCTTATTTTTGGCAATGAGCTTATTTTTAAGTGTTTGTTGTTTGTACTAGTAATCAGAAAGGAGTGCGCCGGCACTCTGAATCCTTGTGCTTGTTCATTTTCTTCAAGGTTTTCAATTGCAAAAGAAAATAATTCCCCTGTTACGGAAATCTATAACATTGTGTAATAAAGAGATTACAAGACTCGATCCCATAGAATACCGATTATATTACATGTCCTGTGTTTTAAATTGTACATCACTCCTTTTCATTCGTGTTGTACAATTGAAAACACACTCATTGTAATATAATCGGTATTTTATGGGGTCTTGTTATGTAATCTATATTCAAGTGCACAAAGATGCATGTACTACATTATAATGTGGTATACATATTCAACATTATACACATGTATACAATATGTACCACAGTATAATTTATACATTTGTATATATACATACATATACAACATTATACACATATACCACATTAAAATTTATACATTTGTATATATACATATACAACATTATACACATGTACCACATTATAATTTATACATTTGTATATACATATACAACATTATAAACATGTACCATATTATAATTTATACATTTGTATATACATATACATTATACACATGTACCACATTATAATTTATACATTTGTATATATACATACATATACAACATTATACACATGTATACAACATTATACACATTATCATTTATACATTTGTATATATACATACATATACAACATTATACACATGTATACACATTATAATTTATACATTTGTATATACATATACAACATACACATGTATACACATGTACCACATTATAATTTATACATTTGTATATATACATATACAACATTATACACATGTATACATATGTAACACATTATAATTTATACATTTGTATATACATATACAACATTATAATTTATACATTTGTATATATACATACATATACACATGTATACACATGTACCACATTATCATTTATACATATGTAGCTCAAACGGTAGCATGGCTGCCTGTGAATCAATCTGCCCTCAGTGTACCCATTTGCCGTTTGGGCTATTTTCTGTTCCAACCAGTGATCCACAACTGGTTCATCAAATACTGTGGTATGTGCTGTCCTGTCTATGGGACGGTATATATTAAAGACCCTTTGGTGCTTATCAGAAAGAGTACTCTATGTGGCAGCAGTGGGTTTCCTCTAAATAAATATGTCAGAATGACCATATGACAGATGATAAGAATAAAATCAATGTGCTCTACAGGTGTCATTGAATAGAACAAATTTTGTACCAGTTTATTCTTATAGACATCCATGCACATGTATGCACTATATTATTCAATGAGAAACGAGTTGCAGTCACGTGAAATGATCACACTTGGTAACTTATATACATGAATGAAAGTATAACTCACTGGCTGTCCAGTAATTGGCACATCATATAATACCAAGCCAACTGTGCTACTTATTATTATGTATCATCCATAATTATGTCATGGCCAATTGATTTTTGTTTTGTTTTTCTACCTACATTTATCCTTGTCTTATCAAGTTGCATCATACTAATGGAAACTGACTGCCACATGATCAGTCCAGTTACAGAAAACATTAAATGAGATCAATGTTTGTTGTTCGAGTTAGAATTAAAAAAAAAAAAATATGACATTAGAGCAAATTGATTTTTATCTTGTCGGCTATTGGACGTCAATCATATGGTCATTCTGACATATTTATTTAAAGGAAGCCCGCTGCCGCAACATAGGCTACTCTTTCCAATAAGCAGCAATATGTCTTTTATATGTTCCATCCCACAGACACAGCCTTTGATGAACCAATTGTGGGCCACTGGCTGGAATGGAAAATAGCCCAACCTGCAAATGGGTCTCCTGATCAGGACATTTCATTAATACTAACACTAGAGCATACTGGTTTATTAATCATTTGCTATTGGATGTCAAACATTTGGTAATTCTGACAGTCATCAGAAGAAACCTGCTACTGAAACATACGTTACTCTTTTTGATTAGCAGCAAAGGATTTTTTATATACACTCTCTCACAGACAGAAGTGTACACCATGGACCTTTATATACCAGTCATTGGGCACTGGTTGAAACAAAAAATAGTCTACTGAAGGGGATCAATCTGTTTAATTCAATCAATAAGACAAATATTACTTATTTATTACACGTATGGCTACTCATAACCCGGTACATATTTGTTATTATTTTCCCACTGAAACATTATCAGCATTTGTTTACATTTCACTGGGTCGCCCTGGCCTTTATGACCAATAATCCTGCCTGTACTAAATATGATGTCATTATACTTTTGTAAATATGCAAATGATGTCACTAAAAACTAGAAAAAGTACAAATGTAAAGTCATAGGATAGTATTTCTCTAAACTGTTATGCAAACAGAAAGTTTAAAGAGTAGCACATCATACTCTCCACCTGAAGACTGTGGTTCACAATTGGTTGGTTGTATATTTATTTTCATGATTATATCCAATTAAGGTTCAAGCACGCTGTCATGGGCACATAACTCAGGTTCCTGTGCTGTCTGTCCAGGACAGAGGTTAGTGTTAGTAGGAGACACGAAACCCACTGCTTTTCGATAAACAGCAAGGGATCTTTGATATGCACTATCCCACAGACAGAATAGCACATACCACATCCTTTGTTAAACCAGTTGTGGACCAATGGTCAATGTAAGTGATACACCTACCCACTGAGCCTTGCGGAGCATTCACTCTGGGTTGGAGCTGATACTGAGATTAAAAATCCCATGACTGAGTTTTGATCTCAGCACCTACCAACCTCTAGTCCGATAGCTTAACCATTACACCATGGAGGCTGGTTTCCCAGGACTCCATGTTCCATTGTTTTTATAGAGACTACATGTCTGATCCATGGTATTATATCACTCTAACTCCAAATAACATAGCATTATTCAGAGAACCCTAGTGCATGCTTCACACAATGTGCAAACAAGACTGTGATATTGTCAGCAATCATCAAGTATTTCTACAACTAATACTAAAGCCTGTGACAGATTAATCATTTGACGCACACTGATGAGAGAGTCCCATGGGAAGGCTACCACTGATGTTAATAATGATTACCAAAATAATCTAAAGATCAAAATGCGTAACTCCCTTTGATTGGCACAGACGTCCAACAAACACGCAATGCTGCTTTTATGGATGTAAAATCCAATACACGAGTAAATGATCATTCTTTAACAGGGCAGTTACATCCGTCTATACAAATATTAACTACTGTTAGACATGCCATGATGACTGTTCTGGATATCAACCCAATTGTCTATACAAACCGCTCTCACTTTCTGAGGTTCACTCACCTGTATTTCAACTTATGTGTGAAGGCTATCTCCTTAAATAAAGATCAGTGTTTGTAGGTCTGCGAGATTCAGTGGTCCAATGGTAGGCATCGGATACTCAAGCTGAAGATGTTTGGGCTATTTTCCATTCCAACCAGTGGTCCACAACTGGTTCATCAAAGGTCATGGTATGTGCTGTCCAGTGTGTGGAATGGTGTATATAAAAGACCCCTTGCTGCTTGTAGGAAAGAGTAGCCAATGTGGCGGGAGCAGGTTGTTTTTTGTAAGGAAATATTTGAAAATGACCATATGAATGACATCTAATAGCCAATAATAAAATAAAAATCAGTGTGCTCTAGATGCATCGTTAAATAAAACAAACTTTACTTAACTTTACTTTACTCAAGCTGAAGACAGTGGTTCAAATCCGATGAAGGCAGGCTGACACTTAACTATTTGTCAGAATTACAGAATGTTTGACATCCAACAGCCAATGATAATAAATCAATGTACTCTAGTTGTGTCATTAAACAAACCAAAAAAAAAAATCAATTTATACATGTATGTGAAGGCAATCTCCTTAAATAAAGATCAATGTTTGTAAGTCTGTTATGTATTTTTATTAAGATTTAAGGGCAAATGTCCTGGGTATGCAATTTGGTTGATCAGAAGTTATTGTTGAGAGAGGAAATCCACTAATACCATGTAGACATCTCTTTTATATGCATTTTTCAGATACAATACCACTAGCTGTAGTCAATCACTTGTACCAACCAGTGGTCCACAACTAGGCTGAACAGAAGTTATTGTTGAGAGAGGAAATCCACTAATACCATGTAGACATCTCTTTTATATGTTTTTTTTCAGTTATACCACATAGCATAACCTTTAATATAAACAGAAAAAGCAACATGACCATGTTGTTCAAGTATAGGTTTGGTTTAGTTTAACCAGTGATGAAAAGAAATTAAAAAGATACATTGAAATCTACTATTGATCTATGTCTGGCTTCCAGATCAGAAAGAATAAAGCATGTTCAGAGAACGTGAAGTCTTCTTACAAAAAGTCATGTCATGCCATGTCATGTATGTCTTTATCATTACAGCAAGAATAGATATTGATCCACTAATAATCTGCAATAAAATTAGTAGTAAAAAAAATAAAGTCACAGTTGAAGGATTACTAAAATAGAGAACTATATCTGAATTAGATCCATGAAAGACCCCTATCATAATCAAAACAAAATGTGACTTTTTTTTTACTAAAGCTTAAAGAAATAAATATGTGTTTTTTGGGAACATACTTATTTTTTCTATTTTGACCTACTAATTTTAGATATTAAACAAATATAGAAATAATGAATAAAAAGAGAAGGTTTAGTAAGTTTCTATGTAAGGTTGAATGCCTGGAAACTAACAATATTTTTTGTTAGGCATAGTTTTAAACATACTGTACACTATAGTATAATTCTCAACACATCGTTAGCTTGAACCTAATAAAATACTGAACAAATATTGAATAAAAAGACAAGGTTCAGAAAGTTTCTATGTAAGGTTGAAAGCCTGGAAACTAACTATCTTTTTTTGTTAGGCATAGTTTTAAACATACTGTACACTATAATACAATTCTCAACACGTTGTTAGCTTAAACCTAATAAAATACTGAACAAATACAGAATAAAAAGACAAGGTTCAGAAAGTTTCTACGTAAGATTGAAAGCCTGGAAACTACATGTAACTATCTTTTTTTGTTAGGCATAGTTTTAAACATACTGTACACTATAATACAATTCTCAACACGTTGTTAGCTTGAACCTAATAAAATTCTGAACAAACATAGAATAAAAAGACAAGGTTCAGCAAGTTTCTATGTAAGATTGAATGTCTGGAAACAAACAGTCTTTTTTGTTAGGCAGAGTTTTAAAAACCCTTCACAATATTAGAATTCTCAACACCTTATTAGCTGAAATCTCTTTCTCAAGCTCATATAGATTTAGTCATTGTGCAGATTCAGCACAAAGACATAAGCTTTCCATTAGGAAGGGTGGCCTTAAAATGAGCATTTGATTTATGGCCATAACTGAGATTTCATCTCATAGACTGCAATAGCTGCAAAGGTATTGATTATCTGACATGTGCAAAGACATTGTGGCCATTATAGCCAAGAACTCTTCCAACAATGGTGCCAGTATCCGAGATTCCATCTTGCCTGGCAAGGCATCAGATTCTGCCATTTTCAGAGTAATTGGCTTCTTCTTCATTTTTTAACGGCGCCACTAGAGCACAATGAAATATTGGAACTCAAACATTTTGTTATTTTGACACATAGTCAAGTGTGAGACAGCTTCCAACAGGTTTTGAACCACTGTCTTCAGCTTGAGAGTCTGATGTTCTGTGACTGGACCACTGAGGCTCACAATATTGGTATGTCTTTTCATAAACATTTGGTAATTTTGGCACACAGTCAAGTGTGAGCCAGCTTCCAATGGGTTTTGAATCACAGTCTTTAGCTTGAGAGTCCTATGTCCTAATATTGGACTATTGAAGCTCTAGCAGATCTGAGGCAGACACGGAACATTGCTCTCTAAGCAGAAACCATCTAATGCGGCAGTTAGGCAAAAACATGTCATCAGTTTCTGCTTCACAGGCATTGTCAAAATGGAGTGATGCAGATTTTTCTCATTTGGTTTTTCTTTTTGCATTTTTGTTAACCCTCTGGGAAAATACACAATCAGCAAATTAGCCAATTAATCAGATGGTACTGCCAGGGTGTCTGCAGACTTCCAAGAATAAAATTTCAAAACTTTTCCATACTTTTCTATGACATTTCAAAAACATTTAATGACTTTTTTGAACACAAATCTGTAAAAATATACAGATGTATCACACTGCCATAAGCTAAAACTGAAATCCAGAAAAACCAAAGGTTTTAACTGCATAAAAAAAGACTGGGTTTATACTCTTTAGGGAGGACAAATCACAGACTTTTAATGGTGAAAAACATGGTTTTTAGGGAAGTGATCTCTTGCACTCTGATAAGCATGATTGAAAACATCTGGGCCGATGTAGAAATTTCAAAACTTTTTCATGACTTTTCAGTTTCAAGAATTTCTACCTATTTTTTGTTTTCCCCAATGATACTGATATTTATTATTCACATGGTTCAAGCTCTCAGTGTTTGGATTTGCATTAGCATTTTTCCCTATCTGGCTACGCCCCAAAAATGATAAAACAAAGAAATGCCATCAAAACTGGCAGCATGCTGACAATAAACAGAATTTTTTTATTTTATATATATTACAATACCAGGATATGTTGTGTTGGATGTCACAGTCTAATGTAAATAAAAATACTTCTAATTAACTGCGCTCAGATTTCACTATCATTAGTCACATACATTGCTATCCTCAAGTCCACAGTGTATGGTGTGTGGTAACAAAGACTATATACATCAGTCACTTTGCCATCCCCGTTCATCAGAGACGTTCAGAGATTATGACTTAGATCTTCCATTACTGAGTCCTTAGTTTTGATTATTCACATATTTATTAACAGACTCAGTTTTAGTGTGTGTCTAATCTGTTATCAACTGTCATCAATATAATGCTTACTTGTACCATTACTTGGTGAGGTCATGCTTAGGTTGATCATCAGGTTCAAAGTTTGTTTTATTTAATGACGTCTCTACAGCACATTGATTTTTATTTTGTCATCGACTATTGGATGTCAATCATATGGTCAATTTGAAATATTTTAGAGGAAACCGACTGCCACCACATATGCTACTCTTTCTGATAAGCAGCAAGGGGTCTTTTATATGCACTGTCCACAGACAGGACAGAACATACCACGGCCTTTGATGAACTAGTTGTGGACCATTGGCAAGAATGGAAAAATAGCCTAAACTGCAAATGGGTCCACTGAGAAGGATCGATCTGACAACTGACCGGTTCACAGGTGAACAGATTACCAGGTTCAAGGCTGGACATTAACTTGACCAATAGGTACTTGTATATGGTTTAGATCCTCAGTGGTCTAGTGGTAGGACATCAGATTCTCAAGCTGAAGACAGTGGTTCAAAACCAATCAGTGACTGGCTCACACTTGACTACATATCAAAACTGCCAAATGTCTGACATCCAATAGTCGATGATTTAATAATTAAATGTGTTCTACTGGTGTCGTTAAACAAAACAAACAAACAAATTGTACATGGTAGAGACACATGGTCAACAGAAGAAAACAGCATGCTTCTGTCACATAGGTTAATCATTTTGATAATTGCAGCTAAAGATCTTTAATATACACTTTATTAAAGAAAGTACACGATGTACCATCAACATTAATCTAATATAGACCACAAGAAACAGTAAGGAATAATTCAATGGTTCCAATGAAAAGATCAACGATATGACCCCATTGATTTAACTATAGGCCTCGTAGGCTGAAGCCCAGGGCCTCAAAATAAAGGGGCTTCTGGCCAATGTGTATAATATTTTTGATATTGTCATAGGCATTGCTGGATTTAGGCACAAGTTACAGATTAGGGCCTCACAATCTGCAGGAGCCTAACAAAATTTCAGGTTTTTTTTTTTTTTGCTTGTAAACGTTTATGTGGCTTTTGTGTGTACTGTTGTTTTTAATAAAGGGCCTCCAATCTTTATATAGCTTAGGGCCTCACCAAGTTTAAATCCAGCATGGTATGATCCACTACATCTGATCCAGGAGCTCACAAAGCTGGATCCTACTCATTTGATGACAAAGATAAATCGTTAGATAAATTAATGTGTGGATAGACTAATAGACATCAATATCCTATTAAAGCTGTCTTGTTTGGGATGACTAAAATTTAAATGGAATCATCAGCATCATCATTTTACAAAATAAAATTAAAATGTGCAGATGATTCTTTAACTCCCATCCCTCACCTGCACCTTTTTCTTTTATAAAATGATGCTGATGATCATTCCATTTAAATTTTAGTCATCATTTAATTTTTTTTATTTTTCATCCTTAATTTATTGAATTAATTTTTATCATACTATTATTTATTATAATGACATTTTATATTTTCATCATAATGACATGTATTCCATGTTTATATGTATTTTTATTCCAATTGTATATAGTAAAATATATCAGCTCTTTACAACTGATTTATTTTTAATAATTTTTTATATTTATCTATTGTATGACCCCCCCGCCCCCACCCCCAATAGCCGATGTTTATTTTTTGTGCTGGAGGGTCGTTAAACAAACATTAAACAATTAAAACCCATCCTTCACACTTTTATGCTAAAATTAAAATAACAATCAAGATTTTTTTTTAGCCACACCCACAGAATCCAATATCTAAAACACGTTAACATCAGTCCAATTATAAAAAGTAAATTGTGTGAGCTTAAGAAGTGACTTAACTGTTACAAGACATGATGTAAGGAGAGCTTTCCAGAGCACGTCATCATGTGGAAATCCTTTATAAGTGCTACATTGATGGCATCGATTCTGAATTTAAATTCTCCAGCATGCAGCATCCTTCTAATTTCACACTACTCACATCAGAAGAATTTTTTTGTACAATTACAAATGATTATCAACCACCTTTTTCATCTTCTTTTTATAGCATTAATGGAGTAATGGATGAAATAAATGGATTTAATCAATAATTGGATGAGCCAAGTTTAATTCACAAGTCCTAATGGCAAAAACGTTTTACTAATCTTAAATAAATGTGGGAAATATTGAACTATCAACATAACTGTTTCCTATTTCTTGAAAAGGAATGTGTGAAAGCAAAATAAAGAAGCACAGTGGAAAATGAAAGGGTTGATGATATTGCTGATTTTCATGTTTACATCCAATTAAGAAAGGTTCATCTGTGTTGTCTTCATCAAGATACAACTTGGCTGCCCAAGCCACCTGCTCAGTACCATACTTTTTAAGGTAATGGGTTACTATGACAGACAAGAAATAGTGCAAAAGTAAAGTTTGACTTATTTAATGATGACTCTAGAGCACATTGATTTTTATCTTATCATCGGCTATTGGACGTCAAATATATGGTAATTTTCACATATTTCTTTAGAGGAAACCTGCTGCTGCCACATAGACTACTCTTTCTGATAAGCAGCAAGGGGATTTTTATATGTAATTTCCCACAGACAGGACAGCTCATACCATGGTCTTTGATGAACGAGTTGTGGACCACTGGTTGGAATGGAAAATAATCCAAACTGCAAATGGGTCTACTGAGAAGGATTGATCTTATGATTGACCACTTCGCAGGCAGACATGCTATCATTTGAGCTACATCCTGCTCCACTATGACAGAAATTAAATAATGTGCTACAGAGGCTATTCCTTCCAAACAGTACATCAGTGTACATTTATCTCAACATTTGCTAAAAAGATGAAGGTTTTCAAGATAGCTTAACAACAATGCATTCCACATTTAAGATAAAAAAAACAAAAAAATATTTTTCATTCAAAAACAATGAAGCATATAACATGATTTTCAAGATGACTTAATACCTTAGACTTCCATATTTAAGATTAAAAAAAAAAAAAAAATTCATTCAAAAACTGTCAAACAATAACAAGATTCTGAAGATGGCGTAGTATGATTTATGGTAGCAATGAAAATGAGAGGCCAAGAAAAATAGTACCATTTTTGAAAAGGTACAGCATGTTGTACCACATTTTTCTACATAAAAAAACACACAATCTAGATAAACATGTTAGTGAGTCGCTGATCATTGAATTTCCCACCCTTCCCCAAGCAAATTATAAACCACTACCACACAATTAAAAAAATGTTGGACATCATTGTTAAAGTGACTTCATTTGTGCCCAGCCAATGCATTTAAGAAACGTATTGGTTTTCTACATAACTGTTTAATTTAGTTCAATTCAATTCTGTTAAGTTCCGTAACGTGGGTTTTTTTTTTTTTTACACTGTGCCGTCCCTGAGTTAAGAATTCAAGTGAAGATAATATTTTATTTATGGCTTCAATGATCAGCTATTTAAGATGGCTGTCAGATTATGTGAAAACTAGATCATAAATTCTCATTCAGATTTTGATTATAGTAATAATAAGTGAAGCTGAATAACAAAACAAATGCTACACAACATATGTTTATGGCAGTTACAGGTTCTGGTAGTGAGTAGGATGTAGCTGATACTGTAGAGCATACATCAGTAGTGCAAATGGGTCATCAGATGGATATACAGGCAAACATGCCCATATGGCCACCTGTATTAAGCAGCCACCTGTATTAAGCAGCCACCTGTATTTTCTACTAAATCAGCTAATTTAGTATAATTTAACCTGTATTAAGCAGCCACCTTTATTTTCTCACAAATCAGCTAATTTAGTATAATTTAACCTGTATTAAGCAGCCACCTGTTTTCAGCGGCCACATGTCTTAAACAGCCACCTTTATTTTATTCCAAATAAGCTAATTTACTATAATTTAACCGGTATTAAGCAGCCACTGTTTTCAGCGGCCACATTTTCTTACTCCCTTGGGTGGCAGCTTAAGACAGGTTTGACTGTATTTATTTCCATGCTTATATCAAATTAAGGTTAAAACATGCTGTCCTGGACACACAGCTCAGCTTACTGTGTTGTCTGTCCTGGACATAGGTCAGTAGGAGAGACAAAATCCACTACAGCCACACTAATGCTGCTATTCTTATCGATAAGCAGCAAGGGATCTTTTATATACACTAACCCACAGATAAAATAGGACATACCAAGGCCTTTGATAAACCAGTTATGGACCACTGGTTGGTGTAAGTGGTGTACATCTACCCACTGAGCCTTGCAATGTACTCACTCTGGGTTGGAGTCGATACCGAGATTTGAAATCCTATGCCTCGACTGAGATTTGATCTCGGTACCTACCAGTTACGAGTTTGATACCGTGACATCAGATTGATCCCCTTTAGTTGACCTATTTGGGCTATTCCTCATTCCTGCAAGTGGTTCCATACTGATATAACAAATGCCATGGAATATGTTGTCCTGTCAATGAGAAAGTGCATATAAAAGATCCCTTGCTGCTAATCAGAAAGAGTAGTCTATGTGGTGGTAGCAGGTTTTCTCTAAAGACCATGAGTTGCAAAACCTGGGGTGTCATTAAACAAAACTGCCTTTCATTTTTCTTTCTGGTGGTAGTAGGGTAAAAACAAAGAATAGATTTTAATACAAATTTTCATGAAGTATCTTACAGACATCATAAAGTAGCTATCAGAAGTAACATAAAAATCTGTATGCCATAACCTAATGGATTATAAATGTAGACAAAACTATAACATGATGAAATCATCTGAGATTTCAATAAACACCAAATGGCTTCAACAACAACTTAGCATATTGCCAGAATACACTTACACAAAGTGTTAAAATATGTTCTTTGTAATGGGATTTGGATGTTACATGCCTTCATTTGATAAGCTTCATCGTGAACAAGAACCAATTACTGGATACTTTCCAATGACCTAAGTTTTGCTTTCTGTAAAACACAAGGTCATAAGACTCATAACTGAAATATTTTATTAGCAAAAACATTTTTGTCTAATTTTTATACTAGTCAAATCAGACGCCATTTTTATTTTCATAGGAACCCTGTTACAAAATATATCGGTCCCCCAACCAGCTTGACATTAAAGGACAGTCAGTCTACATAACCTATGCAATTTTGTTACCATGGCAATTATATAATGTAAAAAAAAAAGAAGACTTTAAATGCTTTTAAATCTTATATAAATTGTACATTATGTTTAAAAGGCAATTATGGTTTGACATTTATTTGATTTAAAACAACTGTCTGTCTATGACAAAAAGTTGATTCTTAAAGATAGGTAATTTTTGAGCTAGATGATTTAAAATGTTGGAGAAATAAAAGGAAAGGATGATATTCTGTGACACATAGTCTTTAGAGGAAACCTACTCCTGCCACATAGGCTACTTTCTGATTAGCAGCAAGAGATCTTTTATATGCTCATTCCCAGACCGGACAGCACATACAACAGCCTTTGATACACCAGTTGTGGTACACTGGCCGATGTAAGTGGCTTACAATTACCCAATGAGCCTTTGCGGAGAGCATTCATTCTGGGTTGGAGACAGTATCAAGATTAAAAATACCATGCCTTGATTGAGATTTGATCTCATTACCTACCCGCCATCAGACTGACAGCTTAACTACTGTGTCATTGAGGCCAGTTTAGTATGAAATAAGTGTAGACAGGTTTATTGAAAGAACTTTACAATAATTTTAAATGACATACTGTCACAGAAACTAGTTTAGTGTGAAATAAATCTAGACAGGTTTATTAGAAGAACTTTACAATAATTTTAAATGACAGACAGTCACAGAAACTAGTTTAGTGTGAAATAAATGTAGACAGGTTTATTAGAAGAACTTTACAATAATTTTAAATGACACACTGTCACGAAACTAGTTTAGTGTGAAATAAATGTAGACAGGTCTATTGAAAGAACTTTACAATAATTTTAAATGACAGACTGTCACAGAATCTAGTTTAGTGTGAAATAAATGAAGACAGGTTTATTAGAAGAACTTTACAATAATTTTAAATGACAGACAGTCACAGAAACTAGTTTAGTGTGAATCTAATTATTTCCTTGTTCTATAAAAACAACTGCACTCTAGTACAAAATGCCCTTGTTCATTCTTACAAAAATAATAAAAGGAAATCTTGTGCACAGCTGTATTTATTCACACAGGCTCTAGTCTCGTGTATCTTGTCCACTCACACTATTAATTACTCAACACCCACTCACACTATTAATTACTCAACACCCACTCACACTATTAATTACTCAACACCGACATCTGGCTTGAATTTTCCAGCTGTTTTGATAAAACCGCAAAAAAACTATTTTTACTTTTTTTTTCTCCAATAATAAAATAATAAGATATCTCGGCTTGCTTGTTCCATGTTTCAGATTATCAATAATGCTGTAATCTGTTTTATCCATAGGCTAGGTATTTTGTGTTATGCAAAATGATATGCAACATATGTTTGGGGCATTAATTTAACAGACTTTGGATTTCATTTACAAACAGTGTTTTGGAAAAGGAAAGGATTGTTTAACCTTTAGACTACTGAATTATTTTACGTTACTTCCCCCCAAAACTGGATTAATTTTGGGAAAAATCAGTCCGAGAGGTATCTCGTTTTGATCAAATATTTTGCCTTGAAAACTTAACAAAACAATAAAATAATATAAAGGTGTGAACAAATTAATATTAGATTGGGGTTTTGGAGGGATTGTTTTGTAGATGCAACATTTGCGATCTAGAAATGTGTAAAAACGAACAGAAAAAAACCCCTGTAAACCATGCTTGGTAATTTGTATTTATGGTCGGATCGCTAACATTCAACACCATATTGTCGCCCTCACACTCGGTGTCATTCAATATTTTTATTTGAAAATTCTCTCGCTATTCGCTCCGATATTCAGAATCAAAATCCTCACCTTCGGTAATCCCCAAAATAATATTAATTCCTAATTAGTTCTTCAAAATCTCCGCATAGTGCCGCACCGCCATTGCTCGTCACGTTAAGAAAAACTTCATGAAAAAACCCACGTTTACACAGAACATTTTGATCAATAAAGGAGTTCTAATGCTTAAAAATCTGCCATTAACAATTGGGAACATTCTATGTATATAGGTATTGTGTCATTTCCTCCCATAATGCATTTAAGCAACAGGAAATACTAATTTTAAAGGGTGTTGTCGAGAAAAGTCGCCTGCAGTGTCCAGAAGATTAATCAGTGGCTATAAGTTGTCAAACATATAGCATTTTGTGATTTATGTTGTTTAGAGGAAACCTGTTTCTGTCACAACACTAATGTGGCTACTCTTACAAAGAAGCAGCAAGCGATCTTTTATATTCAGTATCCCACAGACATGATAGTGCAAACCACTGCTATGGACAACTGATCACTGGGATAGAACTGGTGTGGGATGACATACGGCACGGTGGGACATAAGGCGCGATTGGCTTTGCAGGCCATATATCATCCCCCGACAAATGGACTGCTGGGACATATGGCGCGATTTTATCAAACGGCACAAATTATTACAGCATATATGCTGCTTGATCAGATTTTTACAGTTTATATGAAATACGACAGTAAACATATAAT
>JAULBS010098170.1:0-16467 GCA_032355785.1 Symmetromphalus regularis | reverse complement strand
TCCCTATACCATGGTTCAGTTAAAATGTCTTGCGTGATATGAAAACGAGATCTGGTATAACAAATGCATGTAAGTTTCGTTTGTAATCAATATTTAGAGCACAAAGCCCCTTAAGTTCCGTGGGACTATGACTTTAAACTTAGTTTTATTCCAAGTAAATTATTATCGTCTTATTTTTATAGTAAAACAAAAAAAGTACCCAAAGGTGCTTAGTCTACCATGCCTTTCCAAATTTCTAGGGAAAAGACAACATTTGTTGAGGTGATTTGTTAATTTTGAATTTGCGATAATTACAAGGATGATACAATATTAATGATGTAGAAATTATCTTGTCTATATCTTTTCAGATGAAGAGAAGAGAATTATTTTCTGAATATGATAATACAAAGCGTCTTCGTTCAAGAAGAGAGTTGTATGATGATAGGCACATTTCTAGAAGGCATGGTCATAAACCAAGTTATGTCAGAAGTAGTTCTGTCTGGAATGAAGGTGGTTCTCATGGAGTCCAGAGCCACAACCAGACAAGTGAATGGATTCCGTCTCATAAAAGTGATGATGGAAATGAAGAAAAGTACCCCTTGTCTGTGAGAGAAGTCACTACTGATAATTCATGTCACTTCTACAAGGATTTATGTATTAGCTATATTCCAAGTAGAATTTCACACTCAGATCTAGAGGATGGCTTGCTGATAGAGTTTGAAAAATATGGAAGGGTTTCTGTTAAAATAATAAATGAGGGTGTCAACAGACGTGCTTACATCAGATTTTCCCAGCCTGATGAAGCAGAAAGAGCATTCCGATCCATAGAGGAACATCCATTACTCCTGGATGGAAGAAAAGTGGAAGTTGTTCCATGTCTTAAAAAGGTATTTTGCCTAGATGAACTGCTAGTAAGTAAATCAAAGCAAAGGTCTCCATCTTACACAGAAATATTGAGGCAGCCTGATCACATACCACATGATTTAAGGTCTACAGCAAGCTATAACAAACGAAGCTGTTCCCCTAAAGCAATAAAGCCAGAGTATGATGCTGCAATGTATGGTAGTAAAGATTCCAGTAGTGAGGAAAATATCTATCATGCTACCAAGGCAGAATCTAATGCACCAACTCGAGTCCTTTTTGTTGGGAATTTGCAATCAGATATTAAAAAACATGTTCTGGAAGATGTGTTTCGATCATATGGTGAAATTGAAGACATCGACATTAAACACAGCACACACCAAGCATTCTCCAAAACGTTTGCCTTTGTCAAGTTTTCTCACATCCATTCAGCACTACAGGCAAAAAAGGAATTGCATCATAGTTACATTGGAGTAAGCAGGTGCAATATTGGATTTGGGCAGTTGGATGCAGATATTCTAAAGGAAAAACAAATTGAAGAATTAAAATCTCAAAATTCTGGACAATGGAGGTCACTTTTGGTGAAAAAGATTCCACCACATTTGGTGGTTTCACAGTTATATGAAATTCTTCAGGAAATGTTTGAAGGATTTGGCTCAATGAATGTTAAAATAACAACTTTAGATGATGAGAGAGTTGCTTATATTAACTTCCAGTACCCTAAAGAGGCACAAGCAGCATTTGAATCAAACAAGAGCGTACTACTTGGTGGTCAACGCGTTGAGGTTACTCCAATTTCAAAATCTGATGCTTACCAACAAGAGGAAACTTTTTACGACACTGGTCATAAATCAGTTGATCATGTTGATCTTCATACAACAAGAGACAAAAACAAACTGCATGTTCTTCATGAAAGATACTGTAAAAGCAGTACACCCACAGAACTGCTATGTGTAAGACATTTAAGTTCATACATTAAAAAAGATCATTTAAAGCACACATTTGAAAAGTTTGGAAATATCACTGATATTGAATTTGATATAGAGAAATTGAAGTTTGGACACAAATCAGCTTTAATAAAGTTTCAAAGTGTCAAGTCATCTGAAAATGCATACAAGGAAATGTTGGGAAAGAAAATTGGAAAGTTTATTTGTGAATTAGGATTCAGTCGAGCTATTGAAGAAGAAAGTGACAAATTTGGAAACAGAAAAGAGAAGGCAATTATTAAAGCTCCAGCAAGAGAGAAAAAGGATCAAATTATTGCTCTGTGCATCAGTCAAATTCCTCCAAACGTACCAAATAACCGTTTGAGACGTATTTTGGGGAAAAAATTCAAAAGTTTTACAAAGCAAAAATCTCTTCTAATTCAGATCAAAATGTCTGGCAAAGACAGAGTTGCTTATGTTAATTTTAAACATCCAAGTGATGCTAAAAATGCATTTAATGCAAAGATTTCACTAAGAATGATGAACCAGCGTGTGAAAATTACAGCTGTTAAAAGCATGATAGAAATAAATGACAAACCATGTGCTGCAGCTTGTAATATAAAGGAAGATATTGTAGCATCTGGTGAGGAAATACTAGAACCAGAACTTGATGAAAAAGCTACAAGAACCTTATTTGTTGGTAATCTTCCATTCCAAATAACAGAAAAAGAAGTGCGCCAAAGATTTGAAGATTATGGAAAGATTGAATTTGTTACCATTAAAAGAACAAACAATCACAGGTCATATGCTTTTATTACATACATCAATATGGACTATGCATACAAAGCTAAAGTTGAGATGAATGGACAGATTTTTAAGGATTACAAAATAAATATTGGCTATGGAAAGGCATCAGTTACATCGTGTCTTTGGGTTGGAGGTTTAGGATCATGGGTTGATGCAGAAACCTTTAAACAAGAATTTATCCGTTTTGGAGAAATCAGGAGGATCGTTTGGCCAAAAGGATCCAATTTTGCTTATGTTCAGTATGAAGATAATGCTGCTGCAGAAGCTGCTTGCCACAAGTTGCATGGTTGGCCAATGGGGGGCTTAGACAAAAGACTCAAAGTTGACTTTGTTAGTGTGAATCAAATTCTGACTGCTATAGATCAAAATGAAAAGATTGAGTCTAAACATGACCCAGTAGAGGATTATAGTGAACCTGATGATGAAGACGATAATAAAGATCAGTCTGATGCAGAAAGTGAAGGATCTTTGGAAAGTGATATTGCAATGTCTAAATCTTTAGTTTCTGACAAATCATTGGAAAGTGTAACTGCTTTGTCTACATCCAATATTTCAGAGAACTCATTTCCTAAAGATTATGGTGCTTCAAGGAGTCCAAGTCCAGACTTAACCAAACGTGCAAAGTCCTCTTCTCATGCTTCAAGTGTTCACTCACAGATGTCTGATCATGAGGCTGTAGATGATGAAGAGAGTGGTATTTGGGCACGGCCAAGTGAAGACTGCCTCATAATTAAAACACCATTTTCACCTGTTGATGACTTACCACAAAAACAGGCTGGAAGGACTGTCTTTGTTCAGCCTAAGGAAATTATAAAAGATTTTGATTACCACGGACATGAGCAAAGCCACCAGAGAGAACCTTCTCCTGTCACAAGTTACAGAAGAGTCTCTGAATCTTTACAGCAAGAAATTCAACAATACCGAAGAGAATCTGATATACCTAAGTATTTCCCAGACTCATATGGTCTACAAAAATATGTTCCAAACTCACCTGGCCTACCTAAACATTTTCCAGACTCAAATAATGTACCTAAACATTTCCCGGACTCGTGCCAAAATACGTATGATAGATCTAGAGATTATGATGGTGTGTACAGAAGAGTACCAGTGTTCACCAGAGACAATGCAGATCAGTACAGACAAGGTCAAGTGTTGAAGAATTTTGCTAATAATGAAAAATATGAAAGAAAAAATGAAAAGGTGGAGCATCAAGGATCAGATGGGTTCAGAATGAATTTTCTTGCACCAGATAGGAAATCTATCTCAAACCAGATGTCCAATGATTTGAGAAAACCAAACACTGATGGAAGACATTACCAAGAAATATACGAAAAGCAGTCCCAGGAATCAACTTCAGGATACTCTGATAAATCAACAAGAAAAAGGGATGCTGACCGTGGTCAACCGCAGGAATCATTTCGAGAATATGCTTATAAATCAGTCAGTGACAGGGATACAGAACACTGGCATAGTGTAACAAATTCTCAAGAATCATTTGCAGGCTACTCGGATAAATCAACCAGACCAAAGGATACTCAGCAGCAACATGGAGTAAAACATTATTCTCGGGAATCGCTTCCAGTATATTCAGATAAATCAGTAAGGAACAGTGATGCTGAATACAGGCATGGCGTAAAGAAACATTCTCAGGAATCATTTCCGTTGTATTTGGACAAATCAACAAGATATGTGGATCGTGACAGCACGCATGGTATAAGTAGTAATTCATGTGTGAGAGAACATTCCGAGTCTTACTCAGTAGAAGCCAGTGTTACGGTATCACAAAATGTGTTGGATAGTAACAGATCTTTGCAGTATGAAAATCTGAGAGGATCCGCTACCCAGTTTCTTAACAAGCCTGTGCGAGAATCATTAACCTCAAATCAAAGTCATGTTTCTGGAAATGCATGCAGGTCCTATGAATTACCAAAGTCAGTTAATACTTTACCTAACCAAGGAAGTATTTCATCAGATTTTATCAACTCTTTGATCAACTTTGGAGTCAGACAACCTACGATGCAGAGTACAGCTGTTCAGAAGCCTCCAATCTCTTATGGAGACAAAGCTTACGGGACAAGGCAGACACTTGGGAACACAATACAGCAACCATTTCAACAAGCCTTGCCAGAACATATTTCCCCTTTACCTGGAAGTGTGTCAACCAGTTATTCCACTCCAAGAATTAACATGACGAATGTCTCTAGAATGAGAGTCCCGATACAGACGCCATCATTTCAAGCTGGACAGTTTCCACAAGGATTTGTGCAAAGTAACACAACCCGCGCTGCTTTGCCACCAGTTTCATTCAGTTCTGTAAATTCGCCAGACACAGTACAGCATTGTGATCCAAGTTCTGCAGAAAGACTTTACCCTATGGTGCCACAACCAATGGGAAGAGCCCAGCAAAATTTCAAAGGGTCTGGTGCTTTGCCGTGGCATATTCAGCAGTGATTTTTAAAACGGTCGTTAAGAGCCTAAAACTTTTTCACACTTGGATATTTGGAAAAAATAATTGTATATAATGTTAAAGACTAATGACAAACTCGAGCTGAATAAAAAATTTGTTCACATTCCTTTTTATACTGAAATTTCAATGTAACAAGGTCATGAACATGACTGATTATCATGAATGTTGTGCAGAATTGAATATGATCTTTGGGAAAACGGACATATTTAACTGTCAGTTGATTTGCCATTGGAAAGAATTTAAATACACACTGCATCAAAACAGAAGAAAGTGAGCGTCGATTGGTCTAACGGTAGAACATCATACTCTCAAGCTAATGACAGTGGTACAAAAGCGGTTGGCTCGCACTTGACTGTGTCAAAATAATTAAATGTTTGACATCCAATATCTGATGATTAATACATCCATGTGCTCTAGTGATGTCATTAAAACAAACCAAACCCAAACAGAAGGAAAAAACTTATTACTAACTGATGGAGAATAAGAAATTAATATTTTGTTCGAGTTTACATTGAAGGAGGTGAATTGAAAAGGCTTCTTTTTGTTTCAGTTCTTGGAAACAAGCCTTCGTGTCATGAGTGAAGATCACCACCAATTTAAAGGATAAAAAGTCCACTTAATAGTGTTTACTGCATATTTCTTATATAAAGCTGTATACACGATTTGAACACTTCACCTATTCCGGTCACATTTAACTGTATCCAAAATAAATCCCTTATTTAGAGGTTACATTAAAGTCTGTCTCTTTATAAAACAAGACTCAAAAGATGGCATTTAAAGGAATGCTGAAGTCACCAGAGCAGCATATAAAATTGTTTAATGTTTTTTTATTAATAAGAATGGTGCAATAAAATGTTTAATACGTACATGGATTTAGGATTAATGAACATTATAAACACGGATTCGTTCTCACACGCCTGAATAAGATTGATGCGCGAGAAGGACGTAGGACCCGAACAATAAAATGAAAACAGTATCGGAAAGATTCATTTCAGTGTTTATTGTTTTGTTTGCAATATTAGATGGCTTACCAACCGTTTATGTTCGAGCCTGAACATTAAGATAATGATAGTGGATGGAACTTTGAGATTTCATCATCATCGGGCAGATACGTTACCATAGATTGGAAGGAAACAGACTGGTATTCGTGAGTCCGTTGTAGGCCAGTGGACATGACCTGAGTAACTTCGTCCAGACGAAAGTTTTTAAAGTTAGCGATTAAACATTTCTGGTTTAATTTGGATCATTTTCTTTTTTCAGCACGAACTGTAATAGAAATATAATAACTTTTCCATTCATAGAAATGGGATTTCTCGCAAACAAAGACTTAATAACAATTAATTTATTACGTGGAAAGAACTGCTATTATACGACCATAACGAGTTTCACACAATGCTTGTTCTGGTCTGACGTCACGCAGTACGACTATATTCTTGCAAAAAGAAGTTAGTTTCTTACTTTTAAACACGGAAAATGCGTTTTTAAGTACAAAGACATTTTTGTTTAAATTTATATTTTAACTAATACCTTGTAAATACATTAATCCATTTTATAAGGAACACAAGACTTCAGTATCCCTTTAAGAGTTAAAAGATGTTTGCAATCCATTTAGTTAAAAAGCAGTTTGCTATAATATTTTCAGGCATTGTTAAACGATATAAGGTGTCATGTTTTAGCATTAATGTAAACATCTTTTTTTAAATTTGCATTGTTATGGGACCTTAAGCCAGAAATGAACAATTGGGAGATATTATTACCGGGATCGTCAAGAGCTTGTGAGAGCATAAATGCTAGAAAGACTGACGGGACGTGAATGTTTAGTGTGGAATGTTCTGCATTAATTTAAAACAAATATTATATTTACAAGATGTAACTCCAGTTCAAGAAAGAAATGGCATCGCAGTTCGATATGCAGTAATACAAACGTAAGAAGAATGGTGATTAACAACTTCTTTCAAAGACACTTCTTGCTCTCCATGAAACCGATTAAAGCCTCAAACTTTTGTATCACTGGCTAGTAACAGATTCTGTCTTGATTGTCACGACAATATAAACTACATAAATGAGATGTACACACAGCCATTCCTTGCCTGCTATGTATAAAACAATATTTTATAGTATAAAGTTGACTTGTACAAGTCCTGGCTTGGTTTGATGTCTTGTTATAGAATTTCTGTCGACATCTTGCTCTTCTTGCCTGTGTTATCAGTTGTTGACAGTTCAACTAGAATTGCTTGGCCAGCTCTGGCAACAGAGGTTTTAAGCAGAGACCCTCAAGTTTCAACTTTTCACTTCATGCAGATTTACCTATAACGTCGTATTGCATCATCAACGACAAAGATAACTAATATTCTCTTATTGATTATGATGTTGTTTTGTGATTGTCCAAATATTCATAATTTGTAAATAATAATGTACTGTTTTGTTATGGAAATCGTTTTCAATAGAAGATTGACTTTAATCTTACCAATTCCATTTGCATATTTTCTTCTGGAATCATAAACATAACGGATGTTATGTTTCAAAGGCAGAGTGAAATACTGAAATAAGCAATGTCAATAATTAAAACAATGTCTCACACGACAAGATAGTTGCCAATTGTTTTACTTACACTGGATATTTCTTTTTTGAACTGTTCTTCCAAGGTCTTGAAAATTGTTAAATTTTTACACAGTTTTATGATCTATAAATATTCATATATAAATAAAGCAATCTATACAACAGTTGCACATTGCCAGACATATTGCAGTACTTGATTTTTTTTTTTTTTTTATCTGTTCAAAGGAATTGATAATTAAAAAAAAAATACAGAACGTTTTATGATATATTTATGTAAAGTTCTTACTGGATTTTGGTTTTCGGGGAGGCGTATCTTAGGAAACATGGAAATTTGATTACATTTTTCAGGAATCTGCTGATAGATTTGAATATCATTATATATATATATATGCTTTCTTGTTCCTGAAAGTGACTTTAAATAAACAAAAATAATTGTGCTTTTTCACTGAATCACACGCACACACGACAATTTGATCAATCATAGCTGATCGGGACAGGATACACTATTAAAAAAAAGAACAAGAGTATCTGAGGGAAAACGTGAATTTGCATGTATTGGGTACTTTTTCCTGAATCTCTGCAGATGTTTGCTGTTTTATATTATTATTGTTACGAAAATTTGTAGTTTATTAGTTGGAAATGCTATTTTTCTTGCGCACTTGCCTTGACATTTACAGTGACAATGGATTTCACTGAAATTACATGGAAGAAGACTACGATAAACACTGCCAAAAAGGATAATGAATCAGTATCATTCAAATTACATTTCTCTTCAATTGATGCATGGCCATGCCAGTGTTACTATTCTACTGCAGCAGTGATCGGAAGAGAATATTTTAATGTTGAATCAGGGCCGTACCTTCCGAGAGGGCTATCGTGTCCCCCACACCCGGGGATCTCACTTTTTGTTTGTACTTCAGGATTTTGATCTGGGTACGGCCTTGTTGATTATAATACTTTAATACTCTGTTATAGTAGCCACATAATGATTGGTTTTGTGAAATAATTTCTGTTCATGTGAATAATATATGTCAAATGTTATACAGAGGATAAACACTATTACTGGACAATTTGAACGTCGTCTTCTTTTTTTCTTTAACTGTGTGTTGTACTAAGATACTGAAGCATAGGCGTACGTCATGGTTTTAAAAGAAAATGCCCGAATCTCGATAACGTCTATTCACATCACACTTAAAACTACTACACATTTTTACTTTTATGATATTAAACAAAACAAAATTAGACAAGAAACCTTACTAGCCTAATTTGGTCCACTCGCATGTTTGTCTTAGAAAAAAATATGCTTATTTTTACCGAATGCCATCTTAATTTTTGCCCCAGTAAGAAACTCTCCCACCAGACACCCCCCGCCCCCCACACCCCCCAGTTTCGTACGCCTGTGTTCTGAATCATAATAAAGGGGTTGAGGGTCGGTGTTTTCTGGGTACATTATTTTGTGGAACCCGTCCTCAGATTTGTAGCTGTTGCAATTTTGATCTATATACCAGTTTTATTTGTCTTCCACATAAAGGTGAATATAAATATGGATCTGAACCATTTGTGAGGACTGAGCAACAAAACTTGTCTTCAAAGTAGTTTATTTTATTTAACGATGCCTCTAAAGCACATTGATTTTTATCTTATCGGTTATTGGACATCAACCATACGATCATTCCGACATATTTCTTTAGAGGAAACTCTCTGCCGCCACATAAGACTACTATTTCCGATAAGCAACAAGGGGTCTTGTTATATGCACTTTTCCAAAGACGGGAAAGCACATACCACGGCCTTTGATGAAACAGTTGTGGACCACTTGTTGGAACTGGAAATAGCGCAAACTGTAATAGGGTCTACTGAGAGGGATCGATCCGATGACCTACCGCTTGAGCTACATCCTGCTCCCTAATCTCGTAAACGTCTGTGAAAACTGGTGTTTGCGAAAGTGAGGATAATCAGCCACTTCGGTGGTATCTATTACGAATATGGCAACCTCTGAAATTTAAAAAAATGTTCACGGGAAAATATATGCTGTGGAGAAATTTTAGAGTAAAGTATGTACTTTATTTTTAATACAATTTAATAAGAAAAAAATACACCTTGGAAAAAAAGGTGTCGCGGAGAATGAAAACCTCTACGACAATCTCCACGGCAATTTCAGGAGTTCCATAGAATTTAGTTGAGATGACATCATTTTCGTTGGCAATTTGTCTTGTGAATGACTAAGATTTTGTTTAACGACACCACTAGAGTACATTGATTTATTAGTCATCGGCAAGTGGATGTCAAACATTTGGTTATTTTGTATGTAGCTCCGAGACGGTTGCTATATTTCAAAAACAGAATGCTGTTCCAGTTAAACATTTATTCTTGAAACCATCGGCGTAAGTCCCCGGGGAGGTGGGGGGGGGGGGGACCGAACATTTATTATGACTTTTTGGACGGATGGGGTGGGGGATGGACGCCTATATAATTATCCCCGCCCACTTTTTGCTTCGAAAGACCTCTAGAGCACATTGATTTTTATCTTACCATCGACTATTGGACATCAAACATACGGTCATTCTGACATTTCTTTAGAGGAAACACGCTGCGGCCAAGTGGGCTACTTTTTCCGATAAGCATCAAGGGGTCTTTTATACGCACTTTCCCACAGACACGTCAGTACATGCTACGAACTTTGTTGGACCACTGGTTGAAACAGAAAATGGCCCATACTTCAAATGGATCTACTGAAAAGGATCGATCCGATAACCGACCGCTTAAGCTACATCCCGCTCCCTACTTTTTCTGGTTCATGGTGCCCCATGGGTAGCCATGTGCAGTAAAGCATGCTAACATCTGTATGCACAGAAATAATACAGAATTGATTACTAAATAATTAGCTTGACATCTTAGTCAAATTTTAATTGTTCAGCCAACGTTTTCTGTAATACTTATAGCAGAAACTGAATAAAAACTTAACTCCAAATTTTACTTGGGTGGTCATAAAATTAATGAGAGAAAAAAACAGCTGTGTAATCTTAAGAAAATGGATGACTTTTAATTAGTCCAGTGGTTATCCCACGCCATTAATCGATTTACACTGGAGACATCTTGGAAAATGAACTTGTACAAAGTGAGAAAAATGGGGGGGGGGGGGGGGTGTCATGGAGGACGTATATTCACGGTGCCCCACTCTCCAGGCGGGGATGCAGGATTTCCCAATTTGATGGGTGAACAGGACTGAGGGAAAATCGTTAATTTTCACGTCTTTCCACTTGGAAAAAATATATTTTAAAATATTAAACATTTACGAGAAAAGGGAGGGTTCTTGACCCCTGCACCCCTGTCTGGATCCGCTACTGCTCTCCCCTATGTATGTATGTATGTTTGCAGGTGCGTTGGAACAGGGGTGGGGCTGGGGGCTGCAATCCCCAATAATTCTATAAATATGTTACTTATTTATCGGAAATTCTGATGTCCCCAGTACAAATTTCGTTTAAAAGCCCGTGTTTATATGTACGTGTGTGTGTGTTTGCATGATTTAAAAACACTAAATTAATATTAAAACACTAAAATCTTTAAAAAATTTGGGCGAGGTGTCTTTGTATATATATTTTAAAAATCGTCCATTTCGATGCTATTATAAAGAATGCATGCAATGAAGTGGATTAGGCTGTATTTAAGTTCAGTTTCAATAACTTACACGTGATTAAGACAAAACTAGTTTGACACTAAACTTGAAATGACCCAATGCATACATTCAATTCAGGGGTGTTGGAGCCGTGGGCCTGGGAGAGATGCGCCCCCTCCCCCCCCCCCCCAATAATTTTCATCGTTGAATTATTCACCGGCAAATTCTGATGTTCAGAATTGGGAGCAGCCCACCTTCCCTAATATGAATTTCATTCCAACGCCCTTGCAATTAATCAATAACTGAATGGTGGCGTGTAAGCATAACTATACTATAGTTTGGTTATTTACTGATTAATTCCCCTGACAGGAAACTCTTCTGCGCCAGAACAACGGAATTTACCGAAATTTGTCGAAGATTGGGATATAAAACTTGCTGGGGCGGTTTGTGTCGGTTTGGTGATCTTTTAAAGTAAGTTCAACCTTCTATCTTCTGTTTTACACATCTCAGATGCCGTATGTTTGTTAAAATACAATGCAATGAATTGTATTTTACATCGAAACTTTGAAGCGAAGTTTTAGAATGACAATTAAACAAGCAAATGTCCAAAACGGGCGTGTGCAGTCATGCATAAAATGTCATTTAATTCTGTTTAGCATAGATATCGTGTCAGTCTATGTATTTTGTACGTTGAAATAGTTATTTTGATATCTAAAAATGCTATTTAGCACAGATGCAATCTTAAGTATTTATATGAAGCACTTATAACGAGGTCTTTGCCATTATCGGCATTCCTTTGATCTTTTTAGAAGGAAATCGAAATTCAAAGGGAGGTAACAAAACATTTCCAAAATCATCTTGTTGCACACCACCATTGTTTTTGTTAGTAATTCATGTGTAAATTATAACTTTATTTTATTATTGCTATTGTTGCTGTTATTATAATTATCATCATTATTTTACAAAGATTAAAAGAATGACAAGAAATGTGTTTTAAAGAGAGTGCATTTTCCTTTTAATGACTGGTATAAAATTCCAAGTATCAGCCAAATTAAGGGTGATAAAAGAATACTGTTAAATGTTTTTGAGAGTCAAATAGGTACAATGTATGTAACAAATCTTCAAGAATTGATGATTTTGATCATGAAAGATGTTTTTGCCACGCTTCTGACATGCGACCAGATACATGTAAAAGTGACCAGAGTTTTCATTTTGAACCGATTGCTGATGAAAATCAATGGTTAAAACCAATTTCTGATCGGTTGTTTTTGCATCAATAATAAAAAATTAAAATCGAAAGTTTTCACCTGTGGTTACAAACTTGTTTGTTACAGAAATTGATTAGTTAATTGCTTAACAATGTGCTTCCAGTTCTCCAGGTTAGGAGCAATATAAAATACAACATGTTGCCCCATGGACCCCCGGCCTGATCAGTTACTGTCACAATTCAATCTGCTACTCTAAAACAAAAAGAAAACCCTGAGTGACATAAATATTTTTAATCATATGTTCTATCTGGTTTCAGTTTTGTAACTGCACCTAGAGGGTGTCGCACACAGGATGGGGTTGTTTGATACGATCAAGACTTACAAGGGACAGAATTACGCTGCGCTCAAGAAGGAATGCGTTGAGAAAGGAACTTTGTTTATTGACAACGAGTTCCCACCTGATGACCGCTCGTTGTTCTTCACAAAAGACAAACTGCGTGGAGTCGTGTGGAAGAGACCAAAAGTATGTATTCTTGACTTAGTTGTTCCAACCAGTGGTCCACAACTGGTTCATCAAAGGCCGTGGTATGTGCTTTCCTGTCTGTGAGACGGTGCATATAAAAGACCCTTTGCTGCTTATTTAAAAGGGTAGCCTATATGGGGGTTGACTAAATGAATGAAAAAAAAAACTGTCTCAAAAAAACTGTCTCGACTAAATAAATGTTAAACTGAATAACCATTAGAAAATGTCCACGACAAAATACATGCTGCGGCGAAATAGTGTCAACAGCATTTTCCATGGCGGGTTTCCTCTAAAACATATGTCAGAATGACCGTATGATTGATGTCAAATAGCCGATGATGAAATAAAAATCAATGTGCTCTAGAGGTGTCGTTAAATAAAACAAGCTTTCCTTTTTTCTTGACTTAGTTACATTAACAGCAGATGGCTTCTGAATACATGTAAGCAGTAGAATGTCTGCCTTAAGGGTCGTGAGAAGTGTGATGAGTGATTATCAGATCCCCTTCAATGCTCCACAACTGGTGAACAGATGTTTATGTCCAAATTAGGTTCAACCACACTGTACTGGGCACACATCTCAAATTCCAGTGATGTTTGTCCAGGACAGAGGTTAGTGTTAGTGATGTTTGTCCAGGACAGAGGTTAGTGTTAGTGATGTTTGTCCAGGACAGAGGTTAGTGATGTTTGTCCAGGACAGAGGTTAGTGTTAGTGATGTTTGTCCAGGACAGAGGTTAGTGTTAGTAGAAGAGATGAAACCTGCTACCGCCACACTAATGTAGCTACTCTTATTGATAAGCAGCAAGGGATCTTTTATATGCACTGTCCCACAGACAGGATAGCGCATACCATGACCTTTGATAAACCAATTGTCCTACCCAATGAGTCTTACAGAGTACTCATTCTGGGTTTGAGCTGATACTAAGATTAAAAATTCCATGCCTCGACTGAGATTCAATCCCAGCCACAAGTCCGAGAGCATAACCACTACACTATTGAGGTCAAGAATTGTCAGCTGTATATGCACACTCTAAACTCATATCTAATTAGCAGAACTTGTTTTACTTGTTCACTGTTTTATTTCCAGTTATACAACTATGCATTTAGTTTGTAGACCCAGTATACTGCAAACAAACCCTAACCCTTGCAATTGCTGGCTATCGTACAGTCATAAATGCAGTGTAGTTATTAGAATTGTCAGATGAGGCAAATGCCCGTTATGTTTTTTTTACCAACCATGCTTATGAAACTGTACGAATCTACTTTAAAAAAAAGTTTTATTTTGGCGTATTACCCTCATTTGTTTTCAGCCTCTGGCTACGTCACAGAAACAGTTTTTAAAAATATATGATAATAACTAATATTATGGCTCATCTCACAATCCTTCTGAGACCCGTAACACTTTACCAAGAGGAGGCGCCACAATCCCCAACCCCCTTGGGATTGCCGTTAATTTGGAATAAAGTAAATGTTATAATATCACGCTAGCTCTGCAGAAATCGAATAAGCTTAAAATATTATTGTGCCCAATGAAAAATTAAACTTTCCACACTCCAGCCTCACAACGACTTTCAGCCATCCTACGGCCTCTAGTTCATTTCCTGCTGGTTTCACGCTCTGTTGAACATGTTGGAGCGGGATTTAGCTCAAATGGTAGTGTCCGCCTGTGAACCGGTCGGTTGTGGGATCGATCCTTCTCAGTGGACCCAATTGCAATTTGGACTATTTTCCTTTCCAACCAGTGGTCCACAACTGGTTCGTCAAAGGCCGTGGTATGTGCTGTCCTGTCTGTGAGTCGGTGCATGTAAAAGACGCCTTGCTGCTTATCGGAAAGAGTAGCATATGTGGCGGCAGTGGGTTTCCTCTAAATACATATGTCAGAATGACCATATGATTGACTCCAATAACCGATGATAAGATAAAAATCTATATGTTCTAGAGGCGTCGTTAAATAAAACAAACTTTACTTTCTATGTAATTTAAAAAAGATTGATGATGAATATCACTTTTTACTTGTGTATCCATGTTATCGTGATATAAGATCACGATTCTTGAAGAAATATTACTGTGCTTGGCCTTCCTATAACAAGTTTATAAATTTACTAAAACTAAAATCAAAGAAAATTGTACGAGATCTTTCAAAATATATTTATGTTGCAATGCAAAGACGTAAAACGTCACTCTTATAGTTCTTGTTTCCTCCTCTAATACCCTTATTATATTATCACTATTATTATTATTATTGTTATTATTATTAATTATTAACTCTTATATACATTTCCATGTTTTGTATTTTCTCATATAGATGCATATTTTATTTAGATATATATTTGTAACACTACTGTATTACCACTGTAAAACCACGCAATGTATTTTATATGTTTGAGCCAATTGCTGATCTCAACTTCGGCAAAATAAAGTGATTGATTGATCAATATAAATAGAGGAGGGGCGTGATCTCCACCTTTGTCAGATTTAATAATCATATTATGCCTCGACTGAGATTTAATCTGAGTACGCAGCTCGAAATTTTGTTTAATACATGAGGATCATGTGCGTAAATCACGGGGGAGACGCCCCCCCCCCCCACACACACTTTTAGACGGGGAGGGTAGCCCATATAACTATTCCCCAACGTTTTTTGCATCGAATTTATAAAATTAAAATGCCTAAATAATAATCTTTTCCATTATTTCTCCTTATTGTATCAATATAATACTTAACCATGTGGTCTTAGCGCAAATATACCGAAATACACATGGGGTCTATAATGGCGTCAATCCTGGGAGAGAATTGGGGGACACATCCTCCCCTCGATTTTTACATGGGTATGTTCCGCCCCCCCTCCATCCCACTTCAGGTCCAGAAGACGATTTTCACCCTTGATGACGGTTGATTTTTAAAATCAAAAAAAATAATTATATATAGTGACAAGGTGACAACAGGAGTTCTTCATAAAATATTTACAAACGTGATTCAAACAGATACACTAATTTTAAAAGACGACACTAATTTAATGAGCCATGGGTTCGACAGCCTCGGGAACCGTTAATTTAATTTGGACAAATCTGGATAAACAAGTTAGACCTGTTACCTGTACTATTTTCGTGCTGTGTGACTACAGCCGTATTAATGAAAACAATAAAAAGATTTATGAGGTGCAATGTTTGTTCTAGGCTGAACTCTTTCAAAGACTGCTATTTCGGGTTTGGCTATATATGTAGTAACAAATTAAAAAAGTTCTTTATTGACTTTTGAGATCGATAGAGTATCTATTTTCGTAGGTGTACGAGATTGTTCTGTGGAGTGGGCGGTAACAGTTTGTTCAAAAAATTACAAGGTAATCTATAGAGATGCACTTGTACAAGTCATTCTGAAAATGGTAAAAGGTTTTGCCAGGATGTCCATGACCCTGTCTCATAGTTACAAGTTTCATATTTTGCTCTCTCTCTCTTCTCTCTCTCTCTCTCTCTCTCTCTCTCTCTCTCTCTCTCTCTCTCTCTCTCTCTCTCTCTCTCTCTCT
>JAULBS010098159.1:2627-16470 GCA_032355785.1 Symmetromphalus regularis | reverse complement strand
ACGTCTAAAACATATAATAATAAAAATTTATAATTTTTTGTTTTATCTCATCTGTTTTAGTGGATGTTTATAGATACGATTTATGAAAACAATAACCCAAAACGGTATTATATTTCACTTGTGCTTTAAGGAATACACAGAGTAACTATATATAAACTGTAATAAATATCCTTATGGATGGAAAGGTTACCATAATGATATGCTTTGATTATAGCGAAATCTGTTGTTGATCACAGACATCTTTATTAATAATGCTTGCATGACATTTAATGGTTATAGGCTACCTATAAATAATTCTTGTTTGTAAATATAGTATAATTACTGCCAATAGTTCTGTCCTGGAACATTTATCAGAATGCTAATCATTTTGTTTATAAATACTAATAATAGGTACATGTAACTTGTAAGTCTGTTCTTGATTTAAAATAAAATCTTGCTTTATATTTATTGATTTTTATATATATATATAAATTATTTTTAAAAAATAGCACAGTTTTAAAGAGTTTTGGCATCATGGTCTTCAGAAGAAACCTGATGGACTACTCTTTGTGATAGCAGCAAGATTTTTTAAACATGCTTTCTAATAGCTATAGTGTTTTTTAAATATTTTCTTTTGTTACAAAAATCTTAGAATGGTAATATTTTTTACATTTATCAGTCTTGCTCATGCAGCCATCTGTCTTTAAAAGGTCATCTTTATTTTCTCCCAAATCATCAGTTTAGTGTTATTTAACCTGATTTAAGCAGCCACCTGTCTTAAGAGGTCACCTTTTGTCACTTCTAGGTGGCTGCTTAAGACAGGTTTGATTGTATATTAAAGTAGTATGTGTTTACATTATTACCATATACTTGTATTATGTTCACATAGGTGAAGAAAAAATCAATATTACAATTTTTTCAGTTACGGGAAACAAGTTTTACAAAGGAAGTGTTGATTCCGGCTTCCAAGAACCAATAGGTAAGTTGTTGTTTTGGTTTTGCAATCATTATGAGCTATCTGTTTGTGTACATGCTAATAGGAATGACTTTGGAAGTTGGTGGGCACTGACAATCGGTACGAACTATATCAGATTTTGGTTTCAATAGCAAACATTAATGTGAAGAAAAATAAAAGAGTTCAAAATTAGTAGTGGGGGTGTACATTCCCCCCAGCCCCTTGGTTACAACGGCCATTGTGTAATAAGTGCAGTGCTAGTTAGAAAGCATAAATGTGACTATACATAAATTATGTTGTCCACACATTGTCCGCAATCGTTTTGAAATGAGAAATAACTGTAAATTTTAAAATATCAATTCCAACCAAAACATTATTTACTGTATCATCTCAGTAACTGAGTTTTATAAATTTCATGTCACAAGGCAGATGTCATCAGTATATCAGTATTAATTTTGTTTCTTCTGAAAAAAAGTAATACTAAGTGCTTTCTATATCGAACATAAAGAGTTGTAAAAATATATCATTTTCCATTGGTTATGTGAATTTAATTAAGCTATTTGTCTGATGTGATAATTTAATGTGAAAGGTGTTGGACAATCAGTTTTCAACCTCCATATATAGTTTTCTCTTTTACATTTCTTCCAAGAATGTGTTTTGAATTAAAGATTTCTTCATAAATTAAAACTTTTTTTGTGTGCCATGTGGGTTGTCAACTAAATATGTATGTTTGTCTTTTGGAAGCATTTTCGTTACATTTGCGAATGTTAGCAAGATATTACCAAAGCTGAACATAATTTTGTACTATTTCCATTCTGATAAACAATAAAGCATTTCTTTGATCTCGAGCCTAATTGTTTACTTCATCAACTAATGTTTGTCACATGACATTAAAAAATAGATTAGACATTTTATGAAACAATTTATTGTTAACGCTACATGAACATTCAGGTTGTTATTGTGGACATTTGTATGGTGTGTCAGTATCTTTTGACATCTTCATTACCTTTATAAAATCTCTTTACTGATGATAATCTGTACATCTAAATTTCCTATGCAACCCTTGCAGTTGATAATAACTTATTCATAAGAATAATTTTAATATTCATATATTCAAATTCATGCAAATAATGAAGATAAAAAATAAGACTTCTGTTTCTGGTGTGTATGCACATATTTTGAATTTATATGTTGACCTTATTTTTATTTATGTTTTAATCATTTCAACAGTAAGCTAAATATGCTGCTTGTTTCAGTATTCTTTGTTTGTGGAGCAGCAACTGTCTGTCCTTTTGGTATTGTAGTTCTTGCTTAATAAGTTTGCCAGTCTGAAATTTTTCACTGTAGCCAGTCTAATATTTTAATTAACATGGGTTGAAAAAATGGCCAAAAAACAATATTGCCATATCAGTTCTGAAGGTGCCATAAAACCAGAAACAACACAAAAAGAATTTTAACATAATACTAATAAAAACTGCAGTAATTGCTTCTGCCATTTCATTTGTTTCATTAGTAGTTTTTTTTGGGTGTGGTGCTTGTTTTGTTCTGTTGGTAGTAAAGTTTATATTTATTATTGTCTTTAGTGCATGTTTGCCTTATTTATTCAGTTCACATCTTTATATTGAGGCCAGAATCTGTTTGAATTCCCACAACTTTACATGTCGGGAATCCATAACAATCCATTTTGTTTTGTTTTTCAATGCATTTTATTTACAATAAGGTAAATGCCTGGATATATGTCAGTTGAATAAAAAATATTAAATAAAAACCTTCAAGAATTTGAAAATTAATTTGAGAGAATCCTGCTGGATTTAAAAAAAAAAATCATTTACTAGAATATTATGTAAATGAGATTCTGGACTCCCTTTGAAAATTAGCCCTGTTTGTTTGTTTAAAAAAAGTAAAGTTTGATTTTATTTAACTTCTAGAACACATTGATTTTTATCTTATCATTGGCTATTTGATGTCAGTCATGTGGTCATTCTGATATATGTTAGGAAGAAACTCGCTGCCGTCACATATGCTACTCTTTCCAATAAGCAGTAAGGGATCTTTTATATGCACCGTCCTACAGACAGGACAGCACATACAACGGCCTTTGATGAACCAGTTATGGACCACTGGTTGGAACGGAAAATAGCCCAAACTGCAAACGGGTCAACTGAGAAGGATCGATTTTCTATTCCAGCTCTATGTAAATGGTGTGAACTGCACTAAATACAGCACAACTATGTCACTTCATTATAATACCATAAATTGTTAAAGAATATATGAGTGTTTATTTATATTAATTCACTTTATTACAGTAAGGCCAGAATGTTTTTATTATTCGTTTCACAAACTCACCAACACTATATTTTGCAAAATTAAAATAAAATTAAAAGTGAAAATTCACACTTATTTTATTTCTGCCAACTGTCCTGAAAAGATTTAAAAAAAAAACTGCACCATTGTTATTTAAAAACATTAAATTTACACTTTAAAGTTAAATAATTTCTTTTCATAGTGGGTGAATATAGATGTAAGCAAGTATATGATCAGTTAAATGAGTATAACAAGTAAAATTATTTTTATACCAAATTTATTTTTACCCTCCCAAGACATTTTGTAAGTTTTCTTTTCCCTCTTTCCCTATTTATTGGAGGGGCCTATGTTTGAGAAACTAAAAATAAAAAAAAACTGGCCTAAGTTACTAAGTAAATAAGTATTGGTTCTAGCATGGTGTTGGCTAAATGCTAATCAAATCTCCTGTGTTTTGGGAAAACAACATTTTTGGATAAGAGTTAAAAACTGGTTACAAATGCAGGCCTATGAAAATTGTGTGAATAATTGTTTTGTTCACATAGACATTTAGCTTGTGCAGTTTTATTTAAACCATTTTTTGGTCATGTGACATTTACAAGGAAGCACAGTTTTAAAAAATGGGTAACCTACATTTCTGTTTGCATGACCGATGTTTGGGTTACACAGATTTTAAATTGTAATCGGCCTGCTAATGTACACACTAGTGTTATGGTGTTATTTATATTTACAACTACTCCGAGCTTCTGTTTTGCTTACCATGGTTGCAGTAGTATTGTACTTTGCTAGAATGTGTACATCTGTTAGTACTTAGTAGTTAATCTCTAGGTACTGTTGTACTTGCCTAAAATCTGTACATCTGTTAAAGTTTTTTCCTCTGCTCACTGCTTGTCGTGTTTTGCTTACAGTGGTTGGCGACACTCCGTGCGATGACAAAACTCTTCAATCCCCAGGTAATGTTTTGCAGTCAGGTGTTAGCACTGTGTTGTCACATAGTTTTAGTACTCAGAATAGTAGTAGTGTTATTTTTATGTACTTGTCTGTAGTGTGAAGAAATCTTTAGTGAGATCTTTATTTAATTTTGAAAGATGAAAGAAGACTTTACAGATTTATCCAGAATTCTGTATTTTTAGTATGGTTTCAAGATTTTTTATTTTCAGAGATGAAAGTACTTAACAGATTTAGCCAGAATTGTGTATAGTTTAACCTTTTCAGAATGCGGTAAAGGCTTTTCTTTTTAGTTAGCCTATCTGTCGAAAAGTGCATTTAAATGATTCCTTGGTACTAATCAGAAACAGTCGCTGATATGTAACCCCTACAGTTAAGAAAATGTCCACGGCAAAATAAATGCTGTGGAGAAATAGTGTCCATGGCATTTTCCATTGCAATTTTAGTGTTCACACGTTTCCATCTCTTGAGTTTGCTACGGAAAAAATACATCATGGAAAAAAAAAATAGTCCAAAGCCAAAAAATGTGCCATGGAGAATGAAAACCTCCACTGCAATCTCCATGGCGTTAACCTACACTGCAATCTCCATGGCATTAACCTCCACAGCAATCTGCATGGCATTAACCTCCATAGCAATCTCCATGTCATTAACCTCCACTGTAATCTCCATGGCATTAACCTCCACTGCAATCTCCATGGCGTTAACCTCCACACCATGGCATTAACCTCCACTGCAATCTCCATGGCATTAACCTCCACTGTAATCTCCATGGCATTGACCTCCACTCCATGGCATTAATCTCCATGGCGTTCCCTATTGCCCCGGGCAATTTCAGGGATTGTATATGGCTTTGTTTGTTTGTTCAGCGACCCCCCCTCCTCCCCAACACAAAAAATAAACATGGGCTATTTGGGGAGTTTGTATATGGCAGTAACAGGTTTCCTCTGAAGACCATGAGTTGTAAGCTCTGTATGTTTGACACCTAATAACCACTGATCAAAATGTTTGATGGGACTTTGTTAAATAAACATTCATTTCTTTTTCTTTTCACAGTTGTAATCTGTTTTTGTATTTAGGTACCCTGATCCCAAGTACACCCAAAACAATAACTGCCATTTGCTTGAAAAATATTAGAAATCACTTAATAACTGTAACTTCATTATTTGGTATTTATAGAATCACAATAATAGCTGTATTTATAGATCTATTATCAACAGATTTCTTTTATCAAATGTATGCATCATTAAACTTGTTTGTTTTTGTTTTTATACATCAAATGTTTTGTTTTGTTTGACTGTTATTCACTGATTTCTCTTATGTCCCAAAAGACAAAACTGTTGTTTCTTTTACAGAATAGTTCACGTATCTGTGTTTTTATATTTGCATCACTGGGTATTGTTATGTTTTTTTTTTAAAATAGAAGTGTTTTGAGTACTTATCTGTTATTCACAAATTGTGTTCACACTTCACTAGGCAACTTTGTTGTTCTTTGTTGCTTGATGAGAAAAGGAAAGAAAAGAAGTGAATTATTTATATATGTTGAGTACAGTAAACCATCTGTTTATTATACCATGATATTAAATGAATAGATTTAATGTTAGATAAAATATTTATTGTAATTAAGCCAGAGGTCAAATGGGGTCATTTTTTTGTTTTTGTTTAACGACGCCACTAGAGGCACATTGAATTATTAATTATCGGGTATTGGATCCACAACTAGTTCATCTAAGACCATGGTATGTATTGTCCTGTCTGTGCATATAAAAGACCCCTTGCTGCTTATAGGAAAGAGTAGTCTATGTGACAGCAACAGGTTTCTTCTAAATACATATGTCAGAATGACAATACGATTGGTATCCAATAGCCAATGATAAGATAAAAATCAATGTGCTCTTGAGGCGTCGTTAAATAAAACAAACTTTACTTTACCTTATCGGCTATTGGATCTCAAACATTGTTAATTTTGACACATAGTCAAGTATGAATCAGCCTCCAACAGGTTTTGAACCACTGTCTTCACGAAGGGGATAAATGACATTTGGACCAATTGTTTATAAAGTTAGTTGGCTGGTATCGAAACATACCTGACCAAACATTGTTTATATGATGTAGTGAAAAGTTAAACAGTGTTATCAATATTAAGATAGTGTAGACATGTTTTTCTTTAAAATTTATATCACACTTGCAAAGTGTTAAAAAAAATTATTTCTATTTTTTACCAGTCCATAGGTGTGACAAATAAAAATATCTAATGTTTGAAACAGCAATATTTTGATGTCTGAATAAAACCAGAAGGAAAAACAAATCCACATCAATACTTCAGTATTGATATATACCATATGAACTAATTGATACATGTTTGACATACATTCTTGAGAACATTTATTTACGTTAGTGGATAGGGACTGTTCAAGAATTAAGTAATGGGCATTTAAGGAATGATTGAAATGGTATTCTGAGGATACATTATAGAGTTAACTTACGTTTTGTTACAACAGGAAAGATCAAAGAAAAACATGGATTCAGTGTGCTTACACTCGTGTACTCCTTTCTGATTACAAGTACATAAAACTCCTTAAAGTCATCAAGTTCTTATAGGTATACATATATGAGTGAGTCTCGGTGGTCCAGGGTAGGATGTCGGACTCTCAAGCTGAAGACAGTGGTTCAGACCCATTGGAGGCTGGCTCACACTTGACTATGTGTCAAAATAACCAAATGTTTGTCATCCAATAGCCGACAATTGATAATTCATTGTGCTCTTGTGGTGTCATTAAAAAAATAAAAATAAATGTAAACTTTATGACATATTATGAAAAACAAAGAGGTCACTTGATCGTCAAATGAATAAAACAAATTTAATAAACTAATAATTTATTATTTCATTAAAACATGATACCAACAAACAGAATCTTTGAAGAACAATGACAGCACTGGGTGTTGCTTTGTCATCATTTATAATTACTGTGATTACATAATAGTCTAATTTGTACTGATGTCACTTCCCATTGAACATTGTTATCATGTGAATCAGTTTTAGAATCTTTGGCATTTTGGATCACTGAGACTTGAATTGAATATAGCTGTGTTTTACTTATAACTGTTGTGTTGGACAAGTATTCTGTGGAGATGTTGAAGGTGTTTTATTATATTGAGTACAATTTGTTAGGAGCATGTACAAAAATACTGTTGCTAAAGTCTATTCATTGCTTACATGTATTTACCGTAATAGAGGATAAAACAATTAAATTTTTAAAATTTATTTTATATCGTTTTAACATTTAATATTTACTGGATTGAATTCAGATTTAATGGTTTGTGTTTATAACATATTGAATTTTTTGTTTAAAGAAAACTAAAATTATGAATGGAAGTAAAAATATTAATAATAAAACATTACCACTGCCTTTATTTTAAATTAATACATAGGTAATAAAAACCTGATGTTAATTGAAAATTGATATCTTGCATATACTAATTTTGAGAGTTGGAAGAAAGTGGTGTATAAAAAAATGTGTATGAATATGAAACTGTTGATAATTTTGTACAACCCCATATGTATGTTAATTCCATACCCTATATTGAGTAATTCTTGAATGGTCCCAAGCAGAAACTTGCAGCTATAGCCCAGTAAAAAAGTTAGATGTAATAAGTTGATATTGATCCGCACTGAACTGTTTCAGTGTGTTTTGAGTTCACACAAAATACCGCATAGCATGCTGGTTGATGTCGAATGTCGATATTTGGTCTATTTCTCCAATTGAAGGGATTAGCGGTATGGGCTTTTTGATCAATACCGCTGATGGGTAAAAGATTTAAAGAACCTGGACATGTCTGTATCAATACATCTCCGATTGCACATATCTACAGCTCAGTTGTTTCCCTTGAATTGGCAGAACGGGAGTAGTTCTTGTTGTTGAATCCTTGGTGGATGTGCATTGTTTTTTTTATTGGATGTCTTTCGTGTTGTGCAGCATCATTTGAAATTTACTTCCTGGTATTTATTTTCCACTTCTTATCCCGCTCTGTCCTGCAGGCTATTAACCAATCATGCTGGAGATGTATAATGTGCTGCAAGAGCTGGTTTTTGACCTACTTTTTAGCAAATAATTATATGGTAGAAATAAACTGACCTACTTTCAGAAAATGTGTTCTACAAGAAAAATGATCTTCTATCTACTTCTTTGAAAATAATTGTACAAATAAACTGACCTGTGCTTTTCAGGAAATACATTGCAGATGACCTTTTTAGCAAGTGATGCAAGTAAACTTGTTTGGCCTATTTTTTTAACATACTACTAAGTAACTGACCTTCTTTTCAGCAGTCAGCCTGAGTGGTCTAGTGGTAGGACATCTGACTCTGAAGCTGATATGATGACAGTGGTTCAAAACCCTGTGGAGGCTGGCTCACACGTGATAACATGTCGAAATTACCTAATGTTTAACATCCAATATCTGATGCGGATCGCTCCTCAGTGGACCCATATGCAGTTTGGGCTATTTTCCATTCCAACCAGTGATTAATAACTGTTTTATCAAAGGCCATGGTATGTGCTGTCCTGTCTGGAATGGTGCATATAAAAGACCCCATGCTGCTTATTGAAAAGAGTAGCCAATGTGGTGGCAGCGGGTTTCCTTTAAATACATATGTCAGAATGACCACATGATTGACGTCCAATAGCCGATGATAAAATAAAAATCAATGTGCTCTAGATGCGTCGTTAAATAAAAAATTTTTTTTTTTTTTTTTCTATATCTGAAGGTTAATAAATCAACGTGCTTTAGTAGTATCGTTAAACAAACAAAATTATTTTCAGCAAATATAGCATGAACTGATGTTGTTAATTAATATGTGGCGCAAATCTTGTTTGACCTACTTTTAAAATAAATATTCATGTAAGTAAATCTTGACCTACATTTGAGCAAATATACATATAAATAGACATTGACCAATTATATATAGTATGTGGATGCTTTGTAAACATGGCCAACATTTCATTAAAGTAAATTGTTCTTTAGCCTTTATTTCTTTTCTAATTTTTTATGTTTAACCAATGTATGACCCCCAATAGTCAGTGTTTATTTTTGAGCTGGGGGGGGGGGAGAGTGGGTGGGTCGTTAAACAGTCAATTATTTCTTTTCTTTTAAAAATTGCTGAATATTCTTTTTAAATGAAATGGCAGTAAAATGTTTACTTTACCTACTTAACACAATTATTGCAGGACATTCTGTTATGAATGAAATACTCAGTTAGTACAGGTACATTTTGTAAATAGTTATCTGACCGACCTTTCACAGCTGAGATATTCTTTTGAGAAAATATTCATGTGGTGTAAAAAATGATTTCTTCCACGTAGCCATTTCACAATTGCTACAGGTAGTCCATGAATGAGTGAATGGATGTTTAACTATAGGAAAACACAAAATAATACCTTTGCTATTGAGTATTATTTGGTGGTAATGAATACAGTCTAAAAATATAATTCATAAATATGTTCAGTTAAATGTGTATATATATACGAACTAGTGTAATTTGTTAAAGTTAGTCTGTGAAAGCAGTGCTGTAAATAGATATATTAAATGCCCATGAACGTGTCTCAGAAACCATTGGATGTGATGTGAAAATGAGGCATGGGATCTGCATTGTAGCTCAGTTGATAGGGTGTTTGTCTGAGGTGATATTATGTGAAAATGAGGCATGGGATCTGCATTGTAGCTCAGTTGATAGGGTGTTTGTCTGAGGTGATATGATGTGAAAATGAGGCATGGGATCTGCATTGTAGCTCAGTTGATAGGGTGTTTGCCTGTATCAAGCCCTCATAGTCTTGAACTCCATTAGTGGACTCCTAATTGTTGTTTTCCCTGTGCCAACCAGTACCATACAAATAGTGTATGAAAGGCTGTGGAATGTAATGTTCTGTCTTTGAGAAAGTGTGTACATATGATCCTTACTGCTAATAGAAAAATGTAGTGGGTTTCCTTTGATGACTGTATGTCATGATAACCAAATGTTTGACATCCAGTAGCTGATGATTAATTAATTAATGTATTCTAGTGGTCTTATTAAACAAAATATAAATGGTGAAATACAATATTCATGTGCAGTGAAGTTTGTATAACAGCTAATCTACATATAATTCTCTCCTAGTCTTTATGTAGAAGTAATTTGTTGCTAAATAAGATCCCAGAGAAATAACTTTAGGATGTTGTATAAGTAATAATAAAATTTTGCCCCATCCCCCCCCATAATCTTTGCCTGATGAATTTTACGCAGAAACAGGTCATCTCTTTCACTTAAATGATCTTTAATTTATTGAAGAACCATAAATATATAAAATGTGACTAAACCATACATATTACATACATGCACGTTCATTTTTAAAATTAAAAAATAATTAATTAAAAACTTTTAACTGTTTTAATTATATTTCAAATGAAATGAATTATACTGAAGATACCATTTGACAAAAGTTTTTTTTTTCAGTTGTTGAAGAACCTTACATATATATAAAATTTGACTAAACCATACTTGTTACATAGGTTCATTTTTCCAATAAAAAAATTAATAAATTAATAAAAACATTTAACGGTTTCAATTATATTTGAAATGAAATGAATTATAATGAAGATACCATTTGCCAAAAGTGTCTTTTTAAAGTAATTGCTTGATAAATTCTCTCTGTATTAAAAGATCCTGCATACCAGTAAGTTTTTATTGCCTTGTACCAAACAGGGACACCTGATGTTGATTTTGCCCAGCCTGAGGTAAAATAAAAATTGGATGTGACAAAAATAGTTCTTCATTAGATGGACTCTGCTTTTAAATGTCACCCAGTATTATGCTGACATCATAGCAGTTATTATAGATTTTACTCAGTGTGAAAGAGTTGAACTCTTAGTGTGTCAACAAGTAGGCGTTTTGAAAGGAAAGGAATAAAATATCAGTAGAGTAAGAAGGTGCCGAAAAAAGTGGGGGGGGGGGAGGGAGTGGGGGGTGCACACAGACACACATATATATGTATATATATTTACATTAGAAAATTAATAAATATATACAAAATATCTAAAAGGTGGGGGTGGGGGCACATGCCCCCCTTGCTCCTGCTTCCTAAGCTAGTGAAAATTAATGGTCTATGAACATGGTAAAGGAATGCATAGGCACCCTAGAAGCCATTTCAAAAAACATAATACCCTATTAAATAAACTTTTTTAAATAATAAAAGAAGATTTTGTCAATTTGAGGTTCACCTATTTTCAGAATGCTCATGAAAGTTAGTTTGCTTTTAACCCAAAAGAGTGACCAAAGTGGGAATACATGAGGTTTCTTCTGTAAACCATGTGTTATAAAACAAATATGTTTGCGATATCTCACCTACAATTTTCATCCTGTTACTGTTACATTGTTTCATGCATGTGTTTATGTGCATGTGTTTATGTGCATGTGTTTACGTGCATTCCACAGGGAATGGTTACAGGCATTCTGGCTAGAGATATTATAACTTCTGTTTCAAGTCAAATACAATGACACACACTATAGCCCATAGCCTTTATTGAATCACTAGCTGGAATGAGAAATAGCCCATTGAGGCCACTGAAGAGGATTGATCTGATATCCTATTGTACCTCTGATAGATGCTCTGTACTTAAGCTACATCCTGTTCCAACCAGTGAATGAGCACTTTTTTACATTTTACCGGTGGAAGGACATGAAAATTATCCATTACCCATAACATAACCCCCACATTTTCAGAAATCCTGCATCCGTGCCTGACACTGGTTAAGTTAAATTGATAGGATTATGTTCAGGTTTTAAAATTTTTCATTTGTGTTTAAAATCTGTCTGGTATCTGTACCTGTAAGTGCTCCATGAATTAGAAATATTTGAGAAATACTTGCACAACTAATTTAACATGAGTGCTCTGCTAAAGCTATTATTGTTCTATAAATATTCACTGCACTCCACCCACCGTGTGTAGTTACTTGAGACAAATCTAGATATATGTATTATAACAGATTCCGACTTTCTAAGAATCTTGGCTCATGTTGGCACTGAGATTCAACAAAGCACTTGCAAAGAAAGAATAATTGCTTTAACAACAACAACCTAGCACATAGATGTTTTTTTTCTTTTTTGTGGGTTTGTTTTGTTTAACGACACCACTAGAGCACATTGATTTATTAATCATCGGCTATTGGATGTCAAACATTTTGTTTTTTTGACACATGGTCAAATGTGAGCCAGCTTCCAGCAGGTTTTGAACCACTGTCATCAGCTTGAGAGTCTGACATTCTACCACTGGACCACTGAGATCCACGGTGTGGAATGAGGAAAAACATGCAGATGTATATTTCAAGCCAAATTCACAGGCCTTCATTAAAAAATTAGTTGTTATGTTTCTTAGACTCCTCAATGATTTCAGTGGGTTATATGAGGGCCATGATGTTGCTATTTTGAATCACGTCTAACTAGATAAAAATAGTAATTGGCAGATGAAATGGATGGGAACAAAGCTGATATTGGCACTGATTGAGTAACATTTCAATAGGTAAGGCTGAAGTTGAAACTATTTTCATTCATCATGTAAAGATTTGCTTCCATATCATAATAAACATGTAAGTTTACTGAGAAACAAATCTTATTGTTGATAGTGTTGGGAAATGATGACCAGTGCTATTCTGAATGTAGTTACCACCTTTTAGTATGTATTAAAAAGTGTCAGCATGTTTTGTTTTAGGTTAATTTTAGTTTGTGTAAGTTTAGCAGTGCCTGAGAAAGGGGTGTTGTTAAGGGAGGAATGTTGCTGATGGAGGGGTGTTGCAGAGGGAGGGGTGTTGCAGAGGGAGGAGTACCTAAGGGAGGGGTGTTTCTGAGGAAAAAGTGTTGAAAGGGGTGTTGTTGAGAGGGGTGTGGCAGTGGGATGAGGGTGCCTAAGGGAGGGGTGTTCCTGAGGAAAAGGTGCTGACACGGGTGTTGTTGAGAGGGGTGTGGCAGAGGGATGGGGTTTGGCTGAGGGAGTGTGGTTGTGGAGGGGTATTAATGAGGTAACGGTGTTGCTGGGTGAAGGGTGTTTCTGATTGAGTCCTTTTACAGATTAATTGCTTTCACATTGAAAGATTTATTTAATGTTTTAAATGCATTTTATAAACTGTATATTTTGTTACTTGTTGATTTTCGAAATTACAAATATTTTAGCCAGAGCATTATGTAGAACAGCCAAATATAGTTAAAGTTTAATTAAGTTTACTAAATGTTATTTTTATCCTGTAGACTTACTCAATAAATGCCAGTTCAAAAATAAGTTTGTGTTTTCTTATTCTAGAATCTGGCATGTTCAGTCCTTTATCATGTTCTCAATTTGGTCCAAGCTGCAAAATAGAGATCAAGAAAGGAATGTTTGTTTAAAAACATCACACACATTTTTTAAAGATTAGCTATTAAGTATTAAACATGGCAACTGCCACACATGTTCTGGAGTTGGATAGTAGAAACCATACAGGTGTATACACATCTGTTGTTGGAACTTTATATTCACTTGCTAGACAATATTTTGAGGGTGTGTATTGTGAGATGGGAGGTCTGTATTTTAGTTTACAAGTAGGTTACACAACTGTTAGAGAGCTGTTACTAATTGAGCATATGCATGGTGGAATACTTTA
>JAULBS010098148.1:0-16471 GCA_032355785.1 Symmetromphalus regularis | reverse complement strand
GCACATCACTTTTGTCTGGTCGAGAAGTATATATACAGAACCAAACCAAAGAAGAAACTTTACATTTTATAGAAGTGAGATCAGTTAATTATGTTATACGTGTACCTAGATATTTAGTAATAAAAAGAAACTTTGCTATATTAACCTCAATACAACTGTTGATACCAGGATAGCATGTATTTTCCTCTAAAACTGCACGTTCTCACTAATACAGCCTCTGATATAACATACTCATTGACAATGTGCTCCTTTCCACAATATAAAATACTGGCGACGTCAATGTATATAATCACAGAGCGTGACACTTCTAGAGACATTTTAACCTCCTGTGATTGTTGTTTTAGTTTTTTTTTTAATTATCTATTTCCTGGGTCGTGTGACAGCCAATACAGATATATAATCAAAATGACCCATTTACAATTTAGGCTATTTTATGTTCCCACCAGTGGTTCACAACTGGTTCATCAAATGCCGTGGTATGGGCTCTCCTGTCAGTGGGACGGTGCATATAAAAGACCTCTTGCTGCTTATCAGAAAGAGTAGTCTATGTGGCGGCAGTGGATTTCTTCTAAAAATATATGTCATAATAACCATGTGATTGTCATCCAATAGCCGATAAGAAAACAATTTGCTCTAGAGGCATCTTTAAATAAAAACAAATTTTACTCTGATATAACAGGTAAAAATGCTATATTTTATTACTCTTAAAGAAAAACTGCTGAAATATTTTCATGTTTTAACTGATGTACATGCATTTAGTTCTATGGATTTCAAATGTATTTAATGGGATTCAACTCCGGTGAATATGCTGGACAGTGTAAGATACTGTTATTGTTTTAGGCAAAATACACTGTAAATAATGAGAAATTGTAGTAGTGTTTTGTTTCTTTAGTATGCAATTTTTTTTTTACGCGGACAACTGTAAAACATTATGTTACGTTAAAGAGATCATTTTCGAACTGAACATCCTAAAATCTGTTTGACGCTCACTTTGTGGTTAGTGTGGCATTTTCAATTGTTCACTTTGTTAAAAAAATTATTTTTTTAAACTCATTCATTATCAAATCTGAAGGAGTGAAACAATATAGTATACCCATGTGGTGTACATTTTATATACTCAAAGTCTATTTTCACTTTTCATAAACTGATAATGTGACAAACCAAACGAGAAAAACTATTCCATGAAAATTGAACCAGAAATGTTGGTTATTGTCTACAGAAAATAATCATGTCTAGGAAAATGTCTATGAATCCCACATTATGGGTCTTTGGACTACGTTATGAGTACGCCACTTGTAAATATGACTAAAATATGTAATGTCTAAAATATGTAATATATGTGTATGCACACAAAGGCAGATGGGTTTAAAGATACCATTTACAATACAAACTGATATTAACTATCATATCCACATCTTGTCGTCCATTGTATTATACTGTGTACGTCATACCCTGTTAATTAAGACCAGATTGTTTCATTCATCAACGTTTATTGCAGTTAGCATAAACTGAAAATGACCTAGGTCAGTGTATTAATAAGATATTATGTAAACGCTCTAACGTTTAGATACCTACACGATAACTGGTAACAATAACATAAAACAACATTATGATTGTTATGCTGATTACAATCTTTCATTCAAATATTTAATGACGTATGCACAAGGGACGTTTTTTTTTAAACATAGGATACTGTATTGGCTTTGGCGACGGAACTTTCTTTACTAGAAACTAGGTTCGCTCTAATAGTTGACACTAACATTAATAGTTCAGGTTCCCCTACTTTTTTTGAAGTTTATATAATTTTGGGGTGGGGCTTAATCATAATGAAAATGCAGGGCACCCGTGGAATTAAGTTTTTGTAGATCTTGCTCGTAATATATAATATATATTATTATAGAACTGTTTTCACCATTTTGACAATTATTTATAATTTTTCTAATATTGTCGTGGATAGAAATATGGGACGTGACGGCACTCTTTCACGTGACATGTGGCATTTCACGTGACATGTGGCAAACAGATAAGATTATATGCTATATTTCGATTTTATATCTGAACCCATGCAATGCTTTGAACAGTCTGGTAGTATTAGCGCTACCTGTTGCTGTCAACGGATGTTATCAAACGACATAAAAAAGAAAGAAAATATGACAGATATTATGGGACTGATTTCGTACCGCTGAAATTAATTCGTAGACCTAACCACGCATGCCCTTGGATCTAGACCGCCTAATCGTATTTTTTAAGGACGGCCCCTAATATAATTTACATTTTAGTAATAAAAACTCCTCCTTTAAATTTAATATAAATGTTCGTTTTCCAGGGTTCTCAAACCTTTTGTTTCTATAATTATTGTTATGTTTCTATAATTATTGTTATTATGTTTCTATAATTATTGTTATTATGTTTCTATAATTGTTTCTATAATTATTATTATGTTTCTATAATTATTGTTATTTAAAACTATTTTAACGGGAGCAGAATGTAGTTCAATCGTAGCCTGCGAACCTGAGCCTTCTCAGTGGACCCATTTGCAGTTTTGGGTATTTCCCGTTCCAACTAGTGGTCCACAAAGGCCGGTGTGTGCTGTCCTATTTTCGGACGGGATCGAATGGCGGCAGGCAGTTTCGTAAAGATGTTTCAAAATGTTAGAAAATCTCTTAATAGAAGAATATAATTTCAATGGTTTTGCTTTATTAAAATGTTACATTAATGACACATTAGTATAACTTCAGTTGCAGGTGCGAGCTATAGGAGAGTATGCTACTACACTGGCTGGTCACACTGGAGACAGGGATATGCGAAATACACCACGCAAGATGTCGACGCATTCCTGTGTACACATATAATCTTCGCTTTTGGTGCCTTCGATGCCACAGGAAGAGTTTACGCGTTCGAAGGAGCAGATGACGAAACTGTGTATGTTTAAAATAACTGAACCCTCCCTCTAGGGCCAGATTTAGATCTTGACGGAGGAGGGGGGCAGCACTTCAGGTTCGGGGGCCCTTCAACATAGAAATTAAATTAAATGGCAAATAAATCGATGAACTAAAATGAATGAATAAAACTTTTTTTTTAATAAAGGAAGTTCTTAGTCTGGGGGCGGAGTTCTTGGATGTGGGCCCGGAGCAGTTGCCCCTCATAAATCCGGCTTTGTCTTCATCCCTCCACCTCTCGAAAGACTAAACGGCATTAATATTTGACATTAAAGCTTAATTGGTTTAAAACACATGTATAAATAGCTAATACTCAATAGTCCTACAAAGTTCAGGTGGCATGGTATATCCTATTATGTGAGAATATGTACCAGAAGACAAATATAATACAAGAAGGACTGAAATAATGCTAATAAACTGTCTATGTTGTCTGAATTGATCTTCTTTTTTTTTTTCTTTTTTTTTTTTTTTACAGATTTTCGAAATTGGTTAAAATCAAAGATACAAACCCAAATTTGAAACTACTTCTGGCTTTTGGTGGATGGAATTTTGGTAGTGTCCTCTTTTCTAACATGGCCAAGGACAGTACGATTCGAGCCAAATTCATCACGAATTCTATTAGTTACCTGCGTCAGCACGGTTTTGACGGCCTTGACCTTGACTGGGAATACCCTGCAGCACGTGGGGGTATAGTACAGGACAAACAGAATCTCGTCACGCTCTGCAGGGTATGTTCAAATTGTAAATTCCTAATATTGGTAATAGAATTAATATCATTAGCCTACAGGTTTACTATATGGGCAAATGCCAAAATAAATAACTATTGGTAAAATCTAAATATAATACTGACCAAGAAAGAGGTTGTGGCCAATTTTTTGTTTTAGCATGGCCATGTTGAATTTTAGGATGGACGGTGTTTCTTGTATTTGCTCATATCTTGGCATCAAAATCATGATTCTTGATGCTAAACTAAGCTTGTAAATGTTATTACGTTTGATCCGTCTACATATAGACAAGAAGAAGCCATAATGTTATAAGCATTAAATCAAACATCAAATAAACTTTGGATTAAACATTGACAAATTTATGTCTTGAGTACTTATTTCATAAATTGAGTAAACATTCTTCCTAATGAAAGGCAGGAGAATGCCGTATTAACCCATGGCCGGGCCTCTAGGTTTTGAGGTACTTCGGGTCCCTATCTGGTAACAGTGCCTCCGTAAAAAAATTGACAGGCCTCCAGTACCAGCCGGATATGGCAGTCGGTAACAGCAGCAGGTTTATTTCATATTAACAGGTTTTACATAATGCTGCAAAATGCAGCCTCATATTGAAAAAGTTATATAATATGATGATGGTGTCTCAATACATTTAAAATGGCTGCCGTTTAAGAACATTATGTAAGTGTATACAATTTTGATCATATTACGTCAGGCCTGCCTGAACGATTGTGACGTGATGGCGAACTAGCGATGTTGAGGGTTAGTGTGTCTGGGGGCATGCTTCTTCTGGAAAATTTCGAAATGTTGATACTGGAAAAACTATTTTAATGGCTTCTGGACAAATTATTGGGATGGCCGCCCCAGTTCCGGCAACCATATACCTTTATCTTTCCATATAGTATATTTTTTGTTTTTTCATAAGTCATAATGACCTAAAACAAACCAAATTCTTAAATTATTGTATCAAGGATTGCATTGCTTTTTTTCAAAACCTTCTCATCTACTTCTATCTGCCAGTAACTTTATTGGATAATCTTGGTTAAGAAACTGATTAAGGAGCTCCTAAAATGTTTTATAGTAAATATTAAAGCTATATCAATTATAAAACCACTATTGGCTAAAATGTCTATAGCATATTCTTATTAACTGGGGAGTTGGGTCATTCTTGGGTTACTCTTATGGCGTTATTAGCAAATGTGTGGGCTTTGTGTTATTTCTAGAACTAAATTTAATTACGTGACTTTGAAATAACATGTGAGCCTCGGTGATCCAGCGGTAGAACGTCGGACTCTCAAGCTGATGACAGTGGTTCAAAACCCGTTGGAGGCTGGCTTACACTTGACTACGTGTTAAAATAACCAAATGTTTGACATCCTATGATTAATAAATTAATGTACAGTGGTGTCGTTAAAACAAATTAAAACATATATAATATTAATAAATAATTGAAATAACATATATTTAGATTTATTTTGAAATGACCTATTGCAGGAACTACACGAGGCGTTCCAGGCTGAGCTTCTGACGGGCGGGATGACTCGCCTCCTGTTGACTGCTGCAGTGCCAGCAGGTCGTTCTACAGCTGAGAATGGATATAATGTGCTTGCTTTAAGCCAGTGAGTTTAGTAACTACTGTTTTTTTCCAGTTCCAGTCTGTACTTACTGTTACTTACTTAAACCGCTTTGTGCTAAGATGTGCATAAAGCTGTAACCAGAGATCGCCACTGCTGTCTCTTTTGGAAGCTTTTCCAGCAGCCCCAGGCTCAGACTGCCTTCTCTATTTCCTTTTTCGACTGTCCTCCTCCATGTTTGTTTGGGTCTCCCAGTTTCTTTTTTCCAGGAGGGTTCCGTCGTTGTGCCACTTTTGATAGAGCTATTTGATGCATTCTGATGACATGGCCAATCCACCGCCATCTGCAATTCATCTCCGATGGCAACGGATGTTGAAAGACCTCCAACTTCTGACAGGCATGCTGCATGATACATACAAATCGTATAAAGTGCATTTGGAAAACCTTGTGGTCCTAATCGGAACACCTTTATCATGGCAGCAGGGATATTTCTAATATTTATGATTAGGGTGAAGTTCAAATACGTGATAGATTTGATGGCTTATAGTTCAATTGCTTATCTGTTCTGTTCTTTATGTGTTTGTATTTGACTTTGGTTTTGGTGGTTAGCAGTGAGGTTTTACATGCATACATAACATGGCTAGTATTTTAAAACCATATGGTTGTATTATTTTATTATTAAAAATGTTTTGGAAAAGTCTTACAATAAAATTATGTGCATTCTACCATGTAGCAGCTTAAGATCACACATTGAAATTTTCTGATTGTTGCTAGATACTTGGACTTCGTCAACTTGATGACCTATGATTTCCATGGTTCCTGGGAGAGTAAGACCGGATTTAACAGTCCACTCTACCCATCGTCCAAAGAAGTTGGTGCTGAACGTTATTTGAACATGGCGAGTAGTTTTCATGTTGAACTCTACTGTGACAAAATATTGCCATGAAATGTTTATACTACGATATAGGCAGCAGGCGAGGAGGCAGGATTTCTGAAAAGGGGTGTCCAAATTTGATGTTTGAATATGACTGGGGAAAAATGGTTAATTGTCACCTCCTTCCACTCCATCTAATTTCATACCTAATTACATTTATTTTTAATATTTCATTACAAATTCATATAAAAGTTTGGTTTCAAACTTAAGCATTAAAATGGTAAAATTTTGAAAGTTTTCAGCGGTTTTAATCTCAATTTAACCCCATTGTTTACTCAACCCTTTAACTCCTTCCAATCCACCCCACTCCCATTCCCACACTCCCATTCCCAAACACATACACTTTCAGACCCAAAGCAGATTTTTAAAAACTTTTATATCCTCTACAATGTTTATATTCAGTAATTGTCTAGGCAACAATTATTCAGTAGGTGAAGAGGTTGCAAACTCGTCATTCTCAGTTTATTAGCAGCTCGTAACGAGCGCACTCTTCCTTAAAGAAAAGTTTGTTTTATTTAACGACGCTTCTAGAGTACATTGATTTTTTATCTTATCATCGGCTATTGGACGTCAATCATAATATTTATTATGGTCATTCTGACGTGTATTTAGAGGAAACGCGCTACAGCCACATAGGTTACTCTTTCCAATAAGAAGCAAAGGGTATTTTATGTGCACCGTCCCACATACAGGACCACACATACTACAGCTTTTGATGAACCAGTTGTGGACCACTGGTTGGAACTGAAAATAATCCAAACTGAATATGGGTCCACTGAGAAGGATCGATCCGACGACCGACCGATTCTCAGGTGGACACACTACCAATTGTAACCCATATGCAGGTTGGGTTATTTTCCGTTCCAATCGGTGATCCACAACTGGTTCATCAAAGGCTGTGATATGTGCTGTCCTGTCTGTGGGATGGTGCATATAAAAAGATCCCTTGCTGCGGCAGTAGGTTTCCTCTAAATACATGGCAGAATTACCATATGATTGACGTCCAATAGCTGACGATTAGATAAAAATCAATGTGCTCTAGAGGCGTCGTTAAATTGTAAATATAAATTGTTGAAAATTAATGTTTTTAAAGGCAAATAAACTGATATTTGCTTATGTCAGTTTTATCGTAAAAGTAAAACATTGTCAAACGATATCAATTTGATACTGTACAACCACAGGACACAGCAGCAAGCTGGTGGAATGCAGGTGGGATGCCTAAGGAGAAGATGGTGATTGGTTTTGCCACATATGGTAGGAGCTTCACGCTGACTACTGCCCACACGAGTGTAGGATCTCCAGCTACTACTGGACCTAAAGCTCCTTTCACACAGGAAGCTGGATATGCTGCCTACTACGAGGTAACAAGCTGTTTGTTATGGTGCTAAACATAACCTTAGGCCCACCCAAAAAAAAACATGTTTCCGGTAACCCGACGACCCCATTTAAAAATTGCCGACTCTAAACTTATTTCCGGTTATTTATTCCGTACCTTTCAGCATTTTCTGGCCGCTTTTCCGATATCATGATAACTAGACATTATTCCTGCAAAAATCTGAAATAATACTGGAACTGAATTTGATCATTCAAAAGTCTCTTAGACTGCCTTTTTAATAAATGTATGATGAACTCTAAACTTGACCATATGTGAAAAGAAAAGCATTAATTACTCTACTTCACACATAATATGTTCATGAATTATATTTAAAAAAACCAACCTCTACCTACCAACCCATTTTCTTTAGCATGTAATAGGAAACACAGGTATTGTTTTTTGTTTGGCGTCATAAGAAAGTGGAGTCATAACTGTAACGTCTAGATCATACACGTTTTTAAAAAGTCAGTCGTTGTTTACGAAGTGAAAAAGCACTGGGTCTGCCCATCCATTGTGCTATTTAGACTTTCCATCCAGTACTCTGGAACTGTGTAGAGCTGTGGAGAAAGTGCACATGCTTAAGATGCCCTATTGATGATCAAAGAGTAGTTTATGTGGAGACATTATTATTTTCAATTTTTTTAAATGAAAAAATATAAAGACATAAATTGGTGATACAGTATGCTATATTGATAAAATATACATGCAAAACAACCGATAATTAAGACACAATTCAGTATTGAGATAAAAACTAATTTCTTTGCCGAATAAAAAGTTTTCAGGCTCTGTGACAAAATCCGGAGAGTTTTCGAAGTATGAGGGGGTTCCTGCAGGAATGCTGCTGCCCTTCAATCACATACGTTCCAGTACCCCCTAACCTCCCTCACCCATTTTTCAAATGTACTACGCGGGCCCAGTATTGTACATATTTAAAAGAAAGTATACAGGTTAATGCAGATAATGCAAAATAAACATCAAAACTGTAATTTCCTCATACAATGATGCACCTCACTGCAAAATCATTATTTATTAGTCGTCAGTGTTATTTTTGGAAATGAAAAAGGCAGACAAACTTTCAAAAGAAGCTAGCCAGAAGAACCGGTTCCAGCATGTACTGTTTAATGATGAAATAAAAACTGCATTAAAAAGAAATATCACATTTGAAGTTCCGGAACGGACCCAGTGTGGAAACTTGAAAGAAAACAAGTATAAATCTTCAGACTCTGAACCGGACAGAGAGCGGGATGTAGCTCAAACCGTAGCGTGTCTGCTTGTGAAGCTGTCGGTCGTCGCATCGATCCTTCTCAATGGACCCATCTGCAATTTTTGGCTATTTCTGTTCCATCCCGTGGTCCACAACTGTTTCATCGAAGGCCGTGATATGTGCTGTCCTGTCTGTGGTACGGTGCATATAAGACCCTTATCGTAGTACATCAGCCATTGCTGCCCTATCCAAAGAACAAAGCCAGAATATCTGGCTACAGGAAACGACTTTCGAAGGAAAGCTATGGGATGGCCCTGTCAAATCTCAAACTAACAGCAGACCAGGTTGGAGAGGGGTCGCGGGGGTTGGCGGGATGGAGAGTAGGAGGGCCAGTTGGCATGGGCCTATGATTTTGAGGGGTCTACTCCCACTGGTATTTAGCACAGATTACAGAAATACTTAATAAGCAGTTTGAAAAGGGGGCCTATATGTCCCATCTGGCCTGGGCCCATTACCAGCTTTGCACGAGCATGACGGGTGAGTTTGATTAAAGCAGTTCAGCGAGGTTACAAAAGCACTCAAAATTAACCTGGTAATACCTTCTTTTTATCTTCAATGTGTTATTACGCCACGGATTTTTTGGGCCAGTTTTGTTGAAGGAATGGGAGAGAGATAGAAAATAAGACAAAAACTGTTAAGCCCAATTTGGAGTGGGAAGGGGGTGTGTGGAGTAAAAGAATCAAATTTTATTTTTCCTGTGGGTCTTTTGTAAACACGTCTGCGGATCCGTGAAACGTTAATCAAAAGCCCATGGCCTTAGTACATTTCAAGTTTAAGCTTTTCTTTAACATTTTAGGTATGCAAAGATATTGAATCTGGTGGTCTCAGTTTATTTAGCAGTCAGCAGAAGGTCCCATACTTTATAAAAGAAAGACACTGGATTGGGTACGACAACGAAAAGAGCTTGCGAATAAAGGTATTAATATTTATTTTTTAATTCTTTACTTACGACAAAACTACAATGAAGGGTCAGTGAAACTTCAGTGGCAACTACTATATTTATCAAACCGCATGTTTCACGAAATTTCAGATTTAGTACATAAGATTAATTTTAGCATTGTGTACTCTGAAATTTTCATATTTGATTCTTTCGAATTCTTATTTTTCTAATATTATAAATGTACGGTTTCATGCATGGATTGTGTAGTGATTGTTTTAAGTAACTTTTTAGCATAATTAACTTAAAACGCTCAACTAAAGATACTCATCACTTGCAACTTGTAAGAAGTGGAATGTAGTTCCCAAGAACGCATTGGATGTGAAAGGCCATTGGAAACACCATCCCACCAGGCATGGATGAAGGATTTCTGAAAGGGGGGTTCCAAATGTGATGTATGAATAGGACTGGCGAAAAATGGTTAATTTTCACGTCCTTCCGCTCGGAAAATGTAAAAACAAATCCGCTATTGCCCACCTACTCCTTCTACGGACCAATTTTCAGCCAGTGGTCCACAAATTGTGTAACAAAGGCTGTGATATATGTCGTCCTGTTCGTAAGAAAGTGCATATAAAAAGATCTCTTGCTATCAATTGGAAAAACTGGCTCATTTTCCTGTTTGAATCGTGCGTGGCAAACACTTTTTTTTTATATATTTATAGATATTTTAATAATAAAATATGTTTTAGGTATAACGGCCACTGTAGCGGATCCATGGGAGGGGGGCCATATCTCGTATTTTTTTCATTTTTTAATATATATTTTGCGAGAGGAAGGATGTGAAAATTAACCATCCCCCCCCCTCCCAAAGTCCTATTCACCTATCACATTTGGAACCCCCTTCTCAAATGCTGCATCCGTGCCGGGTTATAAAACATGTTTAATTGTTTAAAAAATACCTTTTATAAATATGTTTGACACTTAATAGCCGCGCTTAATAAATGGGGTAATGCTTTTATTTCAGGCTCAGTGGTTAAAATCTAAAGGCTATAGTGGTGTTATGTTTTGGGCTTTGGACTTGGACGATTTTAACCAGGTATGTACCTCGTCAACAAGGAACTACCCACTGATTCGTGCAGTAATTGATGAACTGGAAATTACTTTACCTACAACCAGTTCGCAGACGACGCAACAGCCTACAACTGCGGAAACTACGCAACAGCCTACAACTGCGGAAACTACGAAACAGACAATGCCAGCGACTACTCATCAGACTACAACGATGGAAACTACGCTACAGACAACAACGCCAGCGACACAGGGGACTACTACAACTGAGCAGATGCGAAGATGCCGAGGGGCAAAAGGATGGGAATATATATCCGATTGGTGCGAGACTAACTGTGCTGCAGGCTACTGTCCCAGGACGCACTGTATCTGTGACGGGGATCCACCAGACCCCTATGAAAACTGCGTTGCTGCCGGTTTGTATGCAGGAGTCTCGGCCATTACAGACTGGTGCATCGTAAACTGCAGAATGAAATACTGTCCTTCAACACACTGCAGCTGTCCAGGGGTATAAAATGTTGCATGCAAATTTGCAATACTCTTTGTCTCTGATAAATAAAAAGAGGACATTTTGAGTGGTTTTGTTTTCTTTAAAGGATCCGTGCCCTTAAACGCATACTTCCACGGACCCTTTTTAAATATAAACATTTGATTTGTCTATAAAAATATAATTCATCCAACTACATACATAACTACTGCATCTCGCTTATTATCAATATTTTAAAAATAATGAATTATGCTCACGGACAAATAAACCATAAACTCGACATGGAATTCCCTATACCATGGTTCAGGTAAAACGTCTTACGTGATATAAAAGTCAGATCTAGTATCAGAAATGCATGTAATTTTCATTCGTAATTAATATTTAGAGCACAACGACCCTTAAATTCTGTGGGAGTATGCCTTTAAAATAAACATTAGGGGACTAGTGATTTTTCGCGAATACGTGTAACGTTTTATGGTTACTAGTCCCCCAGGCGAGTAAAAATAATTTCTTAATTTCTACCCCTGCATAAACTTACCTACTGCTGTTCCACGCTCCTTTCCTACTCTCCCCAGCCTCCTGTTATGCAAGTCGTCCACATAAGTTCCTCTTGACATGCCGACACGACCAAGCCTGCGATTCTTAGAATTATTTACATAATATCCTTTTGGCATTTTGGATTTTAAGTCTGTCAAAGAAATAAGACAGACAGACATTTTATTCAGTAAAAGGCCACCGGTCCAGAATACAAAAATATATACAAAGAAAACAACGTAGCCACATGCGTGAATCACAAAAATTGTCAGCTTTAACTACAGTGTAAAAAAAAAAAATTGCTTGATAAGCTAGTACACAAGGGCAAAAGGAAATAAACTTAGTAATACATCAAAATAATCTAGTTGAACACGAGTTAAATGTGATTACTAACAAAATACTTGACTGTGTCATCTCACCTTATATACATTATAAAAAAAATCTCGACAAGATTTGTAATATTTGTTCATGCGGAGTATCAAAATATCAGAATATCAAAGAAATAATAAATAGATAAATGGCTGGCTGGCTGGCTTGAGGGCTGGATGAATGGATGGATGGATTAGTCCGAGGGCAATCTGCCTGTGAACCGGTAGGTCGTCGGATCGATCCTTCTCAGTGGATCCATTTTCAGTTTGGCCTATTTTCAGTTTCTACCAGTGGTCCACAACTGGTTCATCAAAGGTTGTGGTATGTACTGTCCTTTCTGTGGGATGGTGCATATAAAAGACCCCTTGCTGCTTATCGTAAAGAGTAGCCTATGTGGAGGCAGCAGGTTTCCTCTAAAATAAATATGTCAGAATGACCATATGATTGACGTCCAATAGCCGAGGATAAGGTAAAAATCAGTGTGCTCTAAAGGCGTCGTTAAATAAAACAAACTTCACTTTAATAACAAGATTAATTTATGTACAATACGCGTTTCTCTAAGTGTTTACCAAGTTTCAGTTGAGTGTACTGAAACTTCTGAATACTTATAGTTTTCAAGACGGGGTAGGGGCTAAAAAAAGTGAAAGTCCGAAACTTTTTATAATAGAGCATTGTTTGACGTTACCAAATATCAGTAATAACAAAGCTGTCAAGCGCCAGAAACTCGGGCTAAGCGCAAATATACCGAAGTACACAGAGGGTCTATTATAGTTTGGGGGTTTTAGCCTTTATTGCAGATCTTATTTCGATCATATCTAATTGTTTGTGCGGTATGCGGTTAACTAGCTAACAACGGTGCGATTGCGAAAAACACGAAATTTCCTCATCGGATTTTATTATGATTCGGTACTGTACATGGAGAAATGGTAATAAGTTATCACAAAGACATTTCAGAAACCTTGCATTTTCAACCACCAAAAATTATAATAAAAAATTAGGGGAGCATACTTCTTCTAATCCCCCCCCCCCCCACCCGGCTCCGTCCCTCCATTTCCAGGAAGCGATTGTCGCCATAGAGCTGTACTAAACATAATATTATTTGTTACAGAGATAGTTTAACTCTTTTAATAATAATCTAAAAAGGAGGGGGTCAGACGCGGATGCTGGATTTCTGAAAGGGGGGTCCCAATGTGATGGGTGAATAGGACTGGTGGAAAAAAATAATAATTTTCAAGTCCTTGCATTCGGATTTTTTTTTTTTTAAATAAATAAATTAATATACAAAGAAAAGAAAACGGGTGTCTGGATCCCTTTCTAAATCCCTTACTGGGGTATTCCTGCTTTTTCACTACCCCTCTGCCCATGCCAGGGGTACACATAGAGTACACTTCCTTGTCTACCATACCTCAACATGTGAGCACGTCACGGTCCTTTAACAGTTGATCTGTTACATTAAGCAGTTGATCTGTTACATTAAGCAGTTGATCTGTTACATTAAGCAGTTGATCTGTTACATTAAGCAGTTGATATGTTACATTAAGCAGTTGATCTGTTACATTAAGCAGTTGATATGTTACATTAAACAGTTGATTTGTTACATTAAGCAGATGATCTGTTACATTAAGCAGTTGATCTGTTACATTAAGCAGTTGTTACTAAATGTGTACTTACACGAACAAAGATGAATCCGCCCTTTACGGTTACAGAGAAATTCTCGGGTTAAGTTTCTTCCGCAAATTTCAAGTTTCGTTTTCGTACTTAGCTTGTCTATTGTCACGTTCCGTTGTGCAGGCGCGGATGCAGGATGTCTGGAAGAGGGATCCAAATGTGAATTTCTGAAAATGGGGGTGGGGGTCCAAAAGTGTTGAGTGAATAGAAATAGGAAAAAGGGGTTAATTTTCATGTCTTTCCACTCGGAAATAGGTATAAAAAAAAATCGAGAAAATGTTGATACTGACCCCCTGCCCTCACCCCTGGATCCGCTACAGTTATGTGATATTTAAAGGTGCACTATAATTGTTTGGTTTAGTATTTTGTCATTTTCATATAATGTATATAAATAATTACATATCAGATCCCTACACAAATAATGACCTAATCAAGGGCAAAATATTACAAGTTTATAAATGCGTACCAGTGGCGGATCCAACAGGAGCGGTGGTTGTGGATGGGAAAGTTTATGTATATACTTGTTTAGCCCTGGATTGATATTATATAGCATTTATTTTATTGCAAATACAGTGGTGGATCTAGGTGGGGTTCCAGTACCCTAAATTTTGCAATTAATATTTTATTATTTAACGTTAAAGAATCATAGGTTTCTTTAGGGTCCTACCAAATGGATTTTCTGGATGGTTTTAGGTGTGACGTATATGTTTCGAGTCATGTGACGGGTATCCCCCCCCCCCCCCGTTAGCAGTTATTTAAAAACTTCTGAATATTTTTGCAGATGCAAAAACATTTCGCACCAATTTATTTTACACCAGGAAGAAGGAGTTCCGATCTTGAAATGAGAAAATTTTAAATGCGAAAAAAATCGATCGGTTCGACAGAGAATTCCCTATACCATGGTTCAGTTAAAATGTCTTTCGTACTATGAAAACGAGATCTAGTATAACAAATGCACGTAAGTTTCATTCGTAATTAATATTTAGATCATAAAGTCACTTACTACTACAACAGTATGTATGACAGTTATAAAAACAAACGTTAAACTTAATTAAAACATATAAATCTACTGTGTCTATATCTCTATGTTTAGTAATTAGTATGAAAGTATCAAAATATGACTTTTATCAGTCACGTGGTTTGGCTATGGAAGGTATGTTTTCGGAACGCTCTTCGTGTTTTGACTTTGAAAGTTAGACAATGGTGCAAAGGGTGTTTGTGGTTACGGAAAGGTCAGTAAATACAAGGTTGATGTAATATTCCATGTTCGCGAGTGAAAATGATCTGAATACCACTGATAAAGAAGCCACGGAAAGGAAGCAAAGGTGACAAATCTTCACAGGTTGCAGTTAAAATGGCGGACACGAACAACACGGGCGCTGTCACAGGACAAACAGGTATTGGGAATTCTTTTGTAAATGTGCCTTATGTCCAAGTCTCGGGTAATCAGATACCGGATAACATAAACACTGTACACTCTCAAGCCTACCCACAGCAATACTCCCAGTACCCACAAATCCAGTATCCCATCCAGTCAGTCAACCCCCATCACCCAACCCTCCACCGACAGTAGCAATTTGGATGAGCAATAAATCTACACAGTTTGAGCAGGTTATGAATCGATAAAACGTTACTGAGGAACAATCAGTGACTACTGTATTTTTTGTCTTGACCCCTAGCCCCACACACCCCAGTAATAACAAGTATACGTAAATATGGGAGTGTTGTGTATGCTTTGTCAATAGTAACCTTATCTATTGTTTACCTTGTTGCCAGGTATGAAATGTAAGAGAGTAATGTACACAGAATGCTATTATCATAAGGACGTGCATTAAAGTCCAGTGTCAGCACTTAAGCAAAATGTGGAAAGAAAACATTAAACGCCGGTGTGAAAGAAAAACTGTTTCTAATACAAATGTGAATATCAGCTTTGTTCTACTGGGTAATCCAAAAGAAAAACATATTTTTTATTCACTTAATAGTTATGGTTAAACGATATATCTACTACTGTAAATATGCTAAAATAAACTTCAATTTTGACGAATTATTAATAAATAAATGTTATAGAAATGTTGAAAATTATGTATGGTCTAAAAATGACGAGCATTTCATTTCACACAAGAAGGAATATATTCCAAATATAAATAATATAAATTTTTTCAAATAAAATCCATATAAAGAAAGTTTTTCTATCAAAAATAATTACAATTATATATACAGTATAACCTCGATTTACCGCCAACCGTCGTAGTTGGCGTTAAAGTAAGGGTGCCAAAGATGCGCCACTAAACGTTTTTTTTTCATTTGCTACATCTACATGTATTAAATGTTGTACACTTTGTTTAGAACGAAAATAACCAACAAAAACATATATATATGAATGACTCAAGCCTCGAAGTTAACGTTCTGACTAAGTAAACAAATAATTATTAAGTTGAATAAATACTATATTGTTCGATCAGTAATAGTAATAATTTTTAAAATAATAATAAAAAATAAATAAATAATAATTAAAATTAAAAAAAAGTAAAGTAAAGTTTGTTTTATGTAATGACGCCTCTAAAGCACATTGATTTTTATTTTATCATCGGCTATTGGACGTCATACATATGGTCATTCTGACATGTCTTTAGAGGAAACCCGCTGCCGCCACATAGGCTACT